>CAJQZJ010032499.1:2061432-2091432 GCA_907164525.1 Lophiomys imhausi | reverse complement strand
TTCTGTGGAGGTAGAGAGGTTATGTGAAGGCAAATGGTGAGTGAGTGCTTTCTGCTTAGCTATATATACATTTGCCTCTGCCCTATGATCTACTCTCATTTAATGGATATGGTGTAGGAAGAGAGAGACACATCTTCATGATAGAATACTACTGGATCCAAGACAGAAAAATGCCACCAAAAGATACCTTGAGTTTTATGATGATATTTTATTTGATAACTGAGTAAAACTGTCTATCAGAATGTTCTCTTCTTCTTCTTCTTCTTTTTCTTCTTCTTCTTCTTCTTCTTCTTCTTCTTCTTCTTCTTCTTCTTCTCCTCCTCCTCCTCCTCCTCCTCCTCCTCCTCCTCCTCCTCCTCCTCTTCTTCTTCTTCTTCTTCTTCTTCTTCTTCTTCTTCTTCTTTCTCCCTTTCTTCTAGAGAATTGTGAATGTGTTTATTTTCAAATTCAAGTAAGATCCAGGAGACTTTTAAAATTTCTATTTGGATAAGCCACTTTAGTTACATTTCTTTTTACATATGTCTGTTTATCTATCATCTATCTAGTGTGTGTATTTGTGTGTGTGTGTGTGTGTGTGTGTGTGTGTGTGTGTGTGTGATACCATGTACAATGTTTCTTTTATACTTTATGTGGCATGTATGAGAGAAGTCAGAAGACAACTCTTCTCCTACCCTGTGGGACCTGGGGGTTAAACACACCTCTTTAGGTTTGATGGCAAACATCTTTATCTGCTGAGCCATATGGCTGGCCCAACTTTTAAAAATAAAACAACATGTGTGAGCTCATAAAATTTAATTACCTTTAGAAAGTGTCTTTGAAGTGAAAGTAAGTGAAGACTTGTCATTCTGCATCTTCCAGCGGTGCTCAGGCCTTGTCAGGCACCAAATTGGACACTCTGAAAGGTCACATCTGTCTGAGTAGAAAAGGATGGAACACGGGATGGCATCCATGCCATAGGATATTCCGGAGAAGCAGGAGAAAGGACTTTCTCCACCACCAAGTGTTACAACTCTTTTAATAAGCAAGCAGAAGGGTTAGGGTAAACCTGACCCTCTCTGTCACGTAGAGAAAGTTTACTACCCTTTAGGCTAAGCTACCAGTGCTGGGCTGGGCAGCTACAAGGAGCTTGGACCTCCTGGAATGAGCTGAGTGGCTTCGGGTGTCCACCTTGGCTCAGGTACATCTGGTGGTTGTTTTGGGGACAGCCATCAACTGGCCACTGCTGCAGATGAGTACTATTGTGATCAGTGTGGGCACAGGAGAAATCGGAGATTTGGCATCAGGGATCAGGGTGACTGGCATCAGTGAGAGAGATGCCAGCCTGGCTAGGCACTAGTGGCAGCCATGCCCAGGGTGCTCGGAGGTGAGTCCCAGCTGTCAATGGTAGGAGACCTGGCTAGGTAGTGGCGGCAGTGAGGCAGGATCCATCCTGTGCAACAAGGAAGGCCAGCTAGGCAGTCCTATCCAGTTATGAGTTCTTCATGGGATGAAAGCCCTTCCTCGTCATGCCCCATATAAACAGCTGAGTCTCATGTCATCATGGTGGAGAGAGAGAGAGAGAGAGAGAGAGAGAGAGAGAGAGAGACTTTATTTTGTGAATAACGGCATTATAAACCTTAAGAAGTGGGTAGAAGTTTTGGAGGTGAATGTATTTGATTTGTTGGTGCTAGAATAAATAGGGATACTTCATTAGCATGGTCTATCATACAAAAGGGAAAACAGTCCCTAATTGTCCCATGGGCAGCAGAGATTGGGGGAGAACTCCCAGTATGGTTAGAGGCATGGACAAAAGATCATTAACTGAAAGCCAAGGCACCAAAAGATTTCATCAACATGGAGAGGATATTCCCAGAATTCCAGGTGCTCACTGGGTGGGTTTCTTATCAGGAGAAAGTGTTGGGCCCATAACTTGCCTGAGGGCTATGTGACAATCCTTAGATAGAGGGTGAAGGGTTCAGGTTTCCCAGATCAGGCAGAAGAGGGAACCCCACTGAGAAAAGGGAGTCCTTTATTTAGCAGTGAGTTCAGGGACTATCCTGTAATGCCAGACTTTGACCTTACCAACAGGGTCCAGCAGAGACTAAATAATATAATTGTCTGTAATACCATTTATTGTTGCTCATGATTTTGGTCCAATTTATTTTAGGAAGGCAATAACAGGATCTACACAAAATAAGATCATGAACCAAATGGACCTAACAGATATCTACAGAACGTTTCACCCAAACACAAAAGAATACACCTTCTTCTCAGCACCTCATGGAACCTTCTCCAAAATCGACCATATAGTTGGACACAAAGATAGCCTCAACAGATACAAGAAAATTGAAATAACCCCTTGTATCTTATCAGACCACCATGGAATAAAGCTGGACTTCAATAGCAAAAGAATCAACAGAAAGTCTACACTCACATGGAAATTGAACAACTCTTTACTAGAGGACCACTGGATCAGGGAAGAAATAAAGAAGGAAATCAAAGACTTCTTAAAATCCAGCGAAAATGAGACACAACATACCCGAACCTATGGGACACAATGAAAGCTGTGCTATGAGAAAAGTTCATAGCACTAAGTGCCTTCAAAAAGAAAATTGTGACAGCTCATATTAGCTAATTAACAGCTAAACTGGGTGAATTGGAAAAAAAAGAAGCAAACACTCCCAAGAGGAGCAGAAGGCAGGAGATCATCAAACTTAGGGCTGAAATCATCAACTTAGAAACTGAAAGAACTATACAAAGAATCAATGAAACCAAGAGTTGGTTCTTCAAGAAAATCAACAAAATAGACAGACCCTTAGCCAAATTAACTAAAAGACAGAGAGAGAAAACACAAATCAACAAAATCAGAAATGAAAAGGGTGAAATAACAACAGACATTGAGGAAATCCAGAGAATATTTGGATCCCACTTTAAAAATCTATACTCCACCAAATTTGAAAACTTAAGTGAAATGGACAATTTTCTTGATAGATTCCACCTACCAAAGCTAAATCAAGATCAGATAAACAGATTAAACAGCCCTATAACCCATAAGGAAATAGAAACAGTCATTAAAAATCTCCCAACCAAAAAAAGCCCAGGACCAGATGGCTTTAGCACGGAATTCTACCGGACCTTCAAAGAGGAGCTAACTCCAATACTTTTCAAACTCTTTCACAAAATAGAATCTGAAAGAACATTGCCAAACTCATTCTATGAGGCCACAATCACCCCGATTCCTAAACACACAAAGACCCAACAAAGAAAGAGAACTTCAGACCAATCTCCCTCATGAACATAGATGCAAAAATACTTAATAAAATATTAGCAAACCGATTTCAAGAGCACATCAAAAGTATCATACACCATGATCAAGTAGGCTTCATCCCAGGAATGCAGGGATGGTTCAACATACGTAAGTCTATCAACATCATTCACCATATAAACAAGATGAAAGAAAAAAAACACATGATAATCTCGCTAGATGCAGAAAAAGCATTTGACAAAATCCAACACCCCTTCATGCTAAAAGTTCTGGAGAGAACGGGCATAGAAGGACAGTACCTAGCAATAATAAAGGCAATATACAGCAGGCCAGTGGCCAACATCAAATTAAATGGAGAGAAACTTGGAGCATTTCCTCTAAACTCAGGGACAAGACAAGGATGTCCACTTTCACCATATCTCTTCAATATAGTACTTGAAGTTCTTGCTATAGCAATAAGAAAACTAAAGGAGATCAAGGGGATAAACATTGGAAATGAAGAAGTCAAACTATCCCTATTTGCAGATGATATGATAGTATACATAAGCAACCCCAAAAATTCAACCAGAGAACACTTACAGCTGATAAACATCTTCAGCAAAGTGGCTGGATACAAAATTAATTAAAAAAAATCAGAAGCCCTTCTTTATACAACAAACAAATGGACTGAGAAAGAAATAAGGGAAACAACCCCCTTCACAATAGCCACAACATAAAATACCTGGGGATAACTCTAACCAAGCAAGTAAAGGACCTGTACAACAAGAACTTCAAGCCCTTGAAGAAAGAAATGGAAGAGGCCTTTAGAAGATGGAAAGATCTCTCATGCTCATGGATAGGTAGGATCAACATAATAAAAAATGGCCATCCTACCAAAAGCAACATATAGATTCAATGCAATTCCTATCAAAATACCAACAATTTTTTATAGTCTTGGAAAGAGCTATTCTCCATTTCATATGGAACAACAAAAAGCCCAAAATAGCTAAATCAATCGTGTACAATAAAAAAACATCTGGAGGTATCACCATCCCAGATTTCAAACTGTACTACAGAGTAATAGTTGTAAAAACATATGGTTTTGGTATAGAAACAGACCAGTAGATCAATGGAATCGAACTGAAGATCCAGAAATAGACCCACACACCTATGGCCAACTAATCTTTGACAAAGAAGCCAAAACGGCAAAATAGAAGGACAGCATCTTCAACAAATGGTGCTGGTCCAACTGGATGTCCACTTGTAAAAGAACGAAATTAGACCCATACTTATCACCTTGTACAAAACTTAAGTCCAAGTGGATCAAAGACCTTAACATAAGGCCGGTCACACTAAATCTACTAGAAGAAAAAGTGGGAGAAACTCTCAAACTCATTGGCACAGGCAACAACTTCCTGAACAGAACACCAACAGCTCAGGACTTGAGATCAACAATCAATAAATGGGACCTCCTGAAACTGAAAAGCTTCTGTAAGGCAAAAGACACTGTCATTCGAACAAAACGGCAGCCTACAGACTGGGAGAAAATCTTCACCAACCCCACATCTGACAGAGGGCTAATATCCGAAATCTACAAAGAACTCAAGAAATTAAATGCCAAGAAACCAAATAATCCTATCAAAAAATGGGGGACAGAACTAAATAGAGAATTCACAAAGGAGGAATCCCTAATGGCTGAGAGACACTTGAAGAAATGCTCAACATCCTTAATCATCAGAGAAATGCAACTCAAGACGACTCTGAGATTCCATCTCACACCTGTCAGTATGGCTAAGATCAAAAGCTCAAATGACAGCACATGCTGGAGAGGGTGTGGAGAAAGGGGTACCCTACTCCATTGCTGGTGGGAGTGCAGGCTTGTGCAACCACTATGGAGGTCAGTCTGGCGATATCTTAGAAAACGTGGAATAGCTTTGCCTCAGGACCCAGCCATACCACTCCTGGGTGTACACCCAAATGCCTCTTCACGGAATCATAAGGAAGTTTTTTCATCTATGTTTATAGCAGCCTTATTTGTAATAGCTAGAAACTGGAAACAACCCAGATGTCCCTGAACCGAAGAATGGGTTAAAAAACTGTGGTACATCTACACAATGGAATAGTATTCAGCTATCAGGAACAATGAAATTATGCAATTTGCAGCCAAATGGATGGAACTAGAAAAGCTCATCCTGAGTGAGCTAACCCAGACTCAGAAGGATGCATATGGCATCTAATCACTTATAGTTGGATTTTAGCTATATAGTAGAAGGTATCTATACTACAACTAACATACCAAACGGAACTTGGACATAAACTTTTTATTTTTTATTTTTATTTATTTTTTATTTTTTATATTTTTTAGTCTTTTTTATCTATTTGTCTGCTTATTTGTTTGTTTGTTTAGTAGTTTTCTCTCCCAGGCAATGAGACACTTTTCACTGGTGGTACTGCCTCGTAGACCCCCAATGAATGAGGAGGCTCTTGGCCCTCATACGACCTCTCAACTGAGATGAGGGACTGTTATATAAGGACACCCCACCCCAGAGAAATGGGATGGAAGTGTTAGGAGGTAAAGAAAAAAATGAAATGTGATGTTTCGGCCTTTTACTATTAATTGTCATAAACTGTTTAGGATAATTAAGAAATGCAAACTAATAGTTATGCAAGCCAGTCATTTTGTTAGGTACTATGACAGCCTATTATAGTTATTTTCTAAGCTAATCAGAAATAAAGCTGCTAAGAGACAAGCAACATCTGCTTACCCTAATAGAAGAGATAGATAGGGCCTCTTCAAAAACCTCAAGAGATCTGCAGAATATGGCATTCAAAGATGTTTTCGTAACTTTAGATTTTTTTATATCAATACATATCAACTCCTGACAGCACCATCTATTCCACTCCAAGTAGAAGATGAGCATTGAAGAATCTCCAGTGGGAGATGATTGAATTAGTCACAAGCCTATCTCTTGGTAGGAAACGCCCCTTGCCCCAACTGTAGCCAGAATGCTGCCCAAAAAGGACAAAACCTGGAAGCAGGTAAGTCGACAGCCTAGCTCTGCCAAGACATTGTAGGCAAGTCCTTCATAACCCCTGCTCTACAATCAATGTCTGTCAGAGAAACGGGGCCAAATGACTGAAGATCGATGATGTAATGTATGGAGAGAAAATGGGAACTGTCCAGGCAGCCACTGGTATGTAATTTCTTAGTTTTGGAAGCTGCAGGCCCTGTACTTCCTATAAAATCAGATATATTTATCTCTCTTAGGTCTCTGAGGTGGTTGAAGAACAGATAGCTAGAGTCTCATAATTAAATTTTGAGTTGTTTAGGAGTCAAGAGAGTGTTATAGATATAAGAAGATGTTTTTAAAATTGTGTTGCAAGTTAGTTTCAATGTTGAGTTAGATATAGAACTTTAAATTCATGGAGATGTTTAGACAGTAGAATGTTAAAGTCAGGTGCCAAATACATATGGACTGGACATTGGGAATGTACGCTAAGCCATATAACCCTCATAATTGTGGCCTAATTACCTCTGTTGTTTTGTATTGTATTTACTATTATAAGAGAAAGAGCCATTTGTTGGACTGAAAGGGGAAACTTTAGGGTGAAATAAGATACACCTTAAACTTAAAAAAAAAAAAGGAAGAGGATGGGTGTTGAGGGTGGGAGGGTGGGACTGGAGAGGGGAATAGGGAGGGGACTGCGATTGAGATGTAACTTGAAGAAATAAAAAATAAAGCAAAAAATTTTTAAGTATTATTTTTAATTAAAATATAAGTTTCATTGTTATCACCCTTCAATTTCTCCCATGTTCCTTCACTCCAACCCCTTCCATGTTCGTTGTCTATTTCCCTTCCAAATTGATGATCCTTTTTTTCCTTTGATTTTACTGAATTATAGAGATCTGAGCAAGGAGATGTATCAATGGTAAAGTCATTGGCTGGTGTGACATTTTTAATTGTCAACTTGACATAATCCAGACTCACCTGGAAGAAAGGTATCTGAGGATATCATTTAGGAAATATCGTGACGACCGTAATTGAAATGGGAAGACCCATCCACTGTAGGTGGCACCATTTTCTATGAAGGGGATTCTGAGCTGTGTAAGAGTGGAGAGAGTGAGCTAAACATAAGGATGAATGCATTAGTCTGTTGTTTCTGCTTATTGACCATGGACGCACAAAGACCAGTCTTTTTGGTTTCCTCCTGCTATGAGTTCTCTAAGGTGGACTGTATTCTGGAACTATGAGTTAAAATAAGCAATTTTTCTGTTAAGTTACTTTTGTCAGGATATTTTATGACAGCAAAAGAAACAAAACCAAGGCAACATGCAAGCATGAACATGTGCGTTCAGATCCTCTGTACCCATTAAAAGAGCCAAATGTGGCAATAGGAGTGTGCTCTTCTAGCTACAGCACTTGGAAAGGGAGAAAGGTTGATTCCAAAGGCTTGCTAGCCAATCAGAATAGCTGATTGGTGAGTTTGAGGTTTAGTGTGAGACTGTCCCAAAGTATAATGTTGAGAGTAATAGAGAAGAAACCTGATATCAATCTCTGGCCTTCACAGGTACCCATATATATATATATATATATATATATATATGAACGCCTATCCCCATGCACATACACACACACACACACACACACACACACACACACACACACACTCACCACACATACACATTCACACAGCCACTCACAATCACACAGAAACATACTTACACATACACTCATACACATACCCACTCACCACACACATACACACACACATATTCACACATACACAACACACACCACACACACACACACACTCATGCATTCACACACCACATTTATCTCACCTAGTCCAATAAATAATAAAGTTATTGAAATCTCAACTCTAATTGACTCATGTAAAACTTAGCATTAACTCATTTATCATCAATATTCATGGATAAATTCTGTCACTCAAAGCTAGGCTGAGCCAGGAGTGGTGGTACATCCTAGGAATTCCAAAACTTGGGGAAGCTTCCTTCAACAATGACATTAGTTCATTTATGAGAACATGGCCCTATTATCATACTACCTCTCATTAGTCCCTACTTCCTGACACAGTTGTCCTGAGGATCATGTTTCCCTTACATGAATTCAGGGACACATTCACACCATAGCAGGCATCATGGTTCATGTTAAGCAGGTTTGGAGTAAATGTATGTCTGGATTTAGGGTACATTTAAGGTGCCCAAATCCGTACAAAGTCAGATGTCATTCCCCAAGGGAAAAATTGGGCTTTTTTTTTTTTTTTAAAGAATGATAGTAAATAGATCCTGGGAAAGAATTAATAATAGAAGGAAATTATTAATTATTTGCTATATGGTAGGTGATAGGGACTGATTTGACTACTATACATATATAGTCTATCTAGCTTGAATCTAAAACTCATACATATCAGGGCATGTGAAATAATGTTTTCGTTCCTATTTATTCAAAAAGATGGTTAAAAGCAGACCTTCCCTTCTCTTGGTGGCCTGATTTACATCTTGTTGATTGCCTCATCACTGATTCTGCATTAAAAACAGAGGTGTGACTAAATAATTCTGTCTTGTAGCATAAATTAAGAAAACGAATGTACTTAGAACTAAGCTTCCCTCTCCATTTTTTTCTCTTCCTTATCATCATAAAATCCCCATCACTGACCACCTACACACAATCTGGGGTGCCATTCCTTGCTCTTTCCAAATTTTCTTGCTTTTTAAAATGTGTCTTCTATTACAGAAAGGAAATGCAATCATTGAGAAGGATGGCATTGCTTTTCAGTAAATAAATAGGAATATATATATATATACATATATATATATATCCCTTGAAATGAGATTGGGTAAATATTTGTTTTAGTAACATTTTCTTACAAACACTGGTGGCAGTAGTTCTTTAAACAGTAAGCATAACTTCAAAATAATGAGACAAAACTGTTATATTTTGTGAAAAGAGGCAGCTATTGTTTGTTTTGTTGGCCTTTCTCTCATGTACCTATTAAAACATATATTTTTCTTTTTAGTGCATCATCTTGCTTTTCTAAAAGAAACAATTTTACCCACTCCTTTAAAGAGTAAGAGAAAAATAGAGTATAGTATATTTCAAAGTCAGATATGTGAATAGGCTATTTCATAGGATACTGAGAAAGTAGAAACTGAGGTCTTCCTACTTACCTTAATCAAAAGGATGCGTAGGAGACAATACTTAGATGAGAGATAGGTGGATCACAAAGGGAGCTCTGTTCTAGAACATGAGATGTCTGGGAGCAAAACATAACTGCTTCATTTTTTCTGATCCATACACTCAAAACAAAATCATCATTTACTTCAGTATGTGGCGATATATAACTGTGTAAATGAAACTTGGTATAGTATACTGTGCTGGTCTTTCCATTTGGGAATCTTTGGCCAGTAGTCTCAGGAACAATGGCTAGAGAGAATTATTAGTATTTCAGGTATATTTTTTCCTAACTATTGGGGGTCACTATGGAGGAAAATTGCCTAAGAAGGGAATGAATTTCCTTAATGCTTTGTTAACCAATAATGTAACTTTTGGGGGGGAAAATTTATCTGTGATATAGGTAAAAATAATTGTGATTTTAATGGAGATATGAATTTCACTAAGGTGGATACGGTAGCTGAGAATATGGTTAAAGAATTTAGAAAGTGATTAGTTTTAATAAGAATATCTCCTAGCCAAAATTTTGACTTTCTGTACATATTAGACTTGTTTCAATTGCTAATTTTGGATATGAAGTTGGAAGTTTTTGAATGTCACTTTGCATTTTTTATTATAACTTCAAATAGTTTTAATATTCTCTTGCCAACTTCTCAAATGATATATCAGCTCTTAGTTTCTATCTGTAGCCATTTAAAATTTAAATCACATTAGAAAGCAGTGAAATAATCACAATTTTAAATTAAATTAAATTTTAATTTTAAATTAAATTGAGTTTCAATTTGAAAGAAAATTATATCTTTATTTCAAATTAAGTCCAATTTTCAGTTATTTTAATTAAGGTAAGATATAATTACATTAAGTATTTAAATTAAATTAAGAATTTAAGCACAAATGCAAATGCATCTTAAAGAATTAGAAATAACATTGGGCCAGCAAGATGGCTCAGCAGGTAAAGGGGCTTTCTACCATTCCTAATAACTTAAGTTAGATCCTAGGAAACTTTTGGTAGAGAGAACCAACTCACACAAGTTGTCCTCTGAACTCTTTAAAGATAGAGGGGATGTGTGTGCATGTGTGCATTTACATGATAAATGAATATATAAAATACAAATACAAATCACTTCAAAATGTCTAACTACTGAAATGATCTGTTATGTATTCTGTATGTTAATTAATTGCTCCCAGAGGCTGACTTGTTGTCTGTTACTTTGCTTGCTAACCATTGTCTGATAGGCTTTAATTAAATGGTGAGTCCTGTGATTGGGCAGAGAGAGAGGTAGGTGGGGTAAAAGTTAGCAGGCTCTGAAGGAGCAGAGAGGATGATGGGAAGAAGAAGTCAGGAGGTAGGAGGAGACATGCCATGGATAGAGAGAAAGATCATATCTCCTTGTGGCCATTGGCATAGTATTAGAATAACAGCCCAAGGGGGACGGACATATGTTTATGTTGAGGTTTTATTTGGGGAATAGAATTATAAGCTAGTTTAGGTTGGCTAAGATTGCACAATCCAGGCTAAGGCTTGACAAAATCCATCAGCTGTCTGTGTGTGCTCATTTATAATGGCAGGTTAAGGACTAACACTGCCAACCAATTAATTGTAATATAAATACTGTTAAATAATTAATTAATTATTTCTCCAAACTACCCAGGAAATTTAAAAGTTATTTTACTAATAGGAGACAATTTGTATATATGTTTATTAAAATGCTGAATATAACAGGGCAAACTAGTTTGAAGTATGTCAAGAAAATACAACTGTGTGATTGTATGAGCAGTACATCTAATGTTCCTCAAAAATAAATCAGAAAATACAAAGGAGAACTTGTACATGCTGTCAAAAACCCTTATTGTATACTGTTTTATAAGATACAGGTAATGTTAAATGTGTTTTAAAATTAGTAGAAACTCAGGAATTCCTATAATGGATAGTGACATTTCTGCTTTGGTAAAACAATGATTTCTTTTTTTTCCTTTTTTTAATGTTTATTTATTACTTCAGGTTACATCTCCATCATAGTGTCTTCTTTCCACCCATCCCAGTCCCGCCCTCCCCTCTCTACCCCCATCACTTCCATCCTACTCCTCTGGAGTGGAGTGTTCCTACGTATCAGTCCCTGATCCCAGTTCAGCAGTCATATGAGGGCCAAGAGCCTCCTCATACACTGGGGCCTACAAGGCAGCACCACTAGGGAAAATTGTCTCGTTGACAGGTAACAAAGTCTATGTTCATGTTCCCTTTGGTGCATTGGTTGTAGTATAGTTATTCTGTACTATATGGCTAAAATCTGATTATAAGTGAATAGATGCCATGTGCATCCTTCTGAGTCTGGCTGGGTTAGCTCACTCAGGATTAGCTTCTCTAGTTCCATCCATTTGGCTGCAAATTGCATGATTTCATTTTTTTCTGATGGCTGAGTAGGATTCCATTGTGTAGATGTACCACAGTTTTTTGTTTGTTTGTTTGTTTTTATACATTTCTTGGTTGAGGGACATCTGGGTTGTTTTCAGTTTCTAGCTATTACAAATAAGGCTGCTATGAACATAGATGAGGAAACTTCCTTGTGGTTTAGTGAGGAATCATTTGGATGTATACCCAGAAGTGTGGCTGGGTCTTAAGGTAGAGCTATTTCAAATTTTCTAAGATATGTCCAGACTGATCTCCATAGTGGTTGCACAAGCCTGCACTCCCACCAGCAATGGAGTAGGGTACCCCTTTCTCCACACCCTCGCCAGAATGTGCTGTCATTTGAGCTTTTGATCTTAGCCATTCTGACAGGTGTGAGATGGAATCTCAGAGTCGTCTTGAGTTGCATTTCTCTGATGATTAAGGATGTTGAGCACTTCTTCAAGTGTCTCTCAGCCATTAGGGATTCCTCCTTTGTGAATTCTCTGTTTAGCTCTGTTACCCATTTTTTGATAGAATTATTTGGTTTCTTGGCATTTAATTTCTTGAGTTCTTTGTAAATTTTGGATATTAGCTCTCTGTACGAAGTGGGGTCGGTAAAGTTGTTTTCCAAATCTGTAGGTCGCCATTTTGTTTAAATGACAGTGTCCTTTGCCTTACAGAAGCTTGTCAGTTTCATGAGGTCCCATTTATTGATTGTTGGTCTTAGAGCCTGAGCTGCTGGTGTTCAAAACAATGATTTCTTAACAGAAACCAAAACTCAGCTTCCTTTCAAGATCTTAAAATATTCCTTCACATTTTCACTATCCTCAATGACTATAGCTACAAAAATCACTTTTCATTAACCCAGTAAACTCAAAATAGCAGAAATTAGAGACATTTAGGAAGTTGAACTGACTTTCAGACAATATCTCCTCCTGTTACTTGCTGAGATCAATAAACATCAGCTTGCACACCTGAATTTCCATATAATAATAAGGTTGCCTTTGTCCTTCATTTTCTCAGCTATATTTCCTTATATCATCATGTGTGTCCACCTCGATCAATGCAGTCCTGGCCTGGCACAGAGCAAAATCACAATGTCGATACCACTTTATTTTCTGTCAGCCCTTGTGAAGTACTTTGACTAATTATCTCATTTCTTCATGATTTCCAGTCAATAATAAAGAAAATAATGAGGAAACAGATATTTGGAAAGTACCTTGTGAAGAAAGAGGCACATTAGGTAGCCATTAGATTGCTGCATTTCAAACCTCCACTCATCACTGGGGAGTTGAACTTCTTCTCTGTTGAACTAAGTCAGATCATGTAAGAACTGATTCCTGTCAATACAAATGGGCCACTTCTCTTTTTAGCTGGATGAACAGACATATGCACGCATGCACGCACGTGTGCATGCACACACACACACAAGCACATACAATGCATTTACATTTTTATCTTGGAACTAAAATTTCAAATGTATTCAAGGGTATTCTCAAATGAATGAAGATATTTCTGACAGTGAATACACAGACCATGTTAGGATGAGAAAAAAGGAAAATGAAGTCATCAATGTAGTGAGATGATCAACTGTAAGGAAAAAGAAAAGAATGAAACAGCATTTTCAAGTGAAGAAACCTATGTAAATGAAATGCACTTACATTTTGGTCCATGGTAATACTGGTGTGGATTATTCTGAAATCAAGAGAAACTTCCTAAACTCTTTGGAAAAAGCTTGTTGAAGCTGTGTGAGCAGATAAAGTCACGGTGTTTCACTACTTGCAGCAGCTCTTGATACCATTGTTATCTGTGGTTTACTGCTAGGTGTGAAATGAACTTAGCACATCTATTCTCTTCTAGGAAAAAAAGTCAAGTGCATTGAGAAATATTAGTTAGTCCACCAAAAAATAATTGTTTCTGAATTCATGCTTTAAACATTAATATAGTCATAGTATATTTCACATAATGATATACAAAAAGTTAAAAAAACTGTCTGTGTCTGGAGAGACTATTCATCATTTAAGTCTGTGTATTGCTCTTGCAGAGGATGCAAATTTGACTCCTAGCACCCCTGTCAGGTGGCTTACAACTGTGTAACTTCAGCTCGAGGAAGATATGATACTTCAGGCCTCTTGGACACTGGCACAAGCATGCATATACCCATAGACCAACATCTGTAGACACACAAACACACATAATCAAAAACAGTAAACTAAACCTTCTCAAATTCATTACCATCGCCGTCTTTTGGGATTGAGAGTCAAATAAACATGAAATTCGGATAAGCCTGATTAGTACAATGTAGGAGATATGAGGTCATAACAGACAAGGTATATATACTATAACATTCACTAAGTTTAATTTGTACTAAATATTTTTCATGACTTTGCATGTTTAGTGACATTTTATTCTTTTTTTTTCTTGATTCTTTTTTATAAGTACTTTATTTTTTTTCTTCAAGTTACATCTCAGTCACAAACCCTTCCCTATTCACTCTTCCTGTCCCACCCTTCCACCCTCTTCCCTCCCAACAGCTTCCCTTTTCAATCCAACAAATGGTTCTTTCTCTTATAACAGTAAATTCTATACAAAACAGCAGAATTAAATATGCCACATTTATGAGAGTTAAATGGCCCAGTATACCTTCCCAATGTCCAGTTCATACATATTTGGCCCCTGACTTTAACCTTCTACCTTCTAACCATCTCCATGAGTTTAAAGTTCTATAACTGACTTAGCTTTCATACTAACTTGCATCACTATTATAACCATCTTGTTCGATCTAGAATGCCCTCTTGATTCCTAAACAACTCAAAATTTAGCTATGAGACTCAAGCTGTCTATTCTTCAACCACCTCAGAGAGCTGAGAAGGATAAATATGGAAGGGTCAGGGGGTAGAGCATGGGAGGGTGGGGCTGGGAAGCGGGAAAAGAGGACAATATGATAAGGATGTAACCTGTAGCAACAAACAAATAAATTTATTAATTAAAAAAAAGCAGGTAACAACTTTAAAACACTGTAAATAAAATAAAGGACACAGCCGTTCAACCTCGTTTTATAAACCTCCAAGTGTCGAAAAAACGTAGAGCTAAGGTAAAATACAGGAGAAATGTGGTGTTAACCCATGCCTTTAACTTCAGCAGAGACGGGAGGAGCACCATAGAGTTAGTGGACTTATAAATTCTAGAGTTACACGAAACAGGGTGGTGAGGGTACACACCCTTAATCCCATCATTCAAGAAGAGTACACCCTTAACCCCAACACACTAGAGACAGAAACAGGCAGATCTCAGAGCTCAAGGTCAGCCTGATACAAAACAAACTCTAAATAGAGAAAAACTTCGATCCAGGAGTGGTGGAACACATCTTTAATCCCTTCAGATGGGAACCACAGGTCTCTGATCCCAATAATTAGAATGCAGAGACACACACATAGGATTTGGAAGGACCTAAGTTTAAAAGCTACTTACAAAAGGCCCACTCAATACAAACAAATTGTCCTTCGAGATCTCAAAATATACACACTAAAGCTGGTTTAGCTCCAAAATAACAAAATAATTTCTTCTTTAAACCAGATTGAAAGATAACACTTTATATATTGTCAAAAAACCAAATTTGCTTCAGGAGAAATATTACCTCCCCCCCCCCCCCCAAAAAAAAGAGGGTGATTGTCCCTGAGTGAGGATTAGGACATTTTATTCTTATGCTATCCTTGATGGTTGTTCTTCTTAAACTGAATTAAAACAAGGAAGCCAAACCATGGAGATGTCAAATCATATTTTTAACTTCACAAAGTGCATTAGGGACTTTTCTGTTGCTGAGATAACACACTATGACTAAGGCAACTTACAGAATAAAGAGTGGTTGCAGAGGGTTAGTATATGGAGGTGGGGAGAGCAGGGAGTCAGGTGGCAGGCATGGTGGCTGAAGCAGGATGTTGAGACTCTGAGGTCAAAAAGAAGCTAAATTGCTTGACACATCAGAGTTAGTGAGTGGGAAGCTAAAGCCAGCTCAGTAACATTCTGCTATTCACAGCCCTTGCCTATGAAGTTTTATCCCGTGAGTTTCCTTACCTCCAAACTATTTTCCTTAAGTTAGATGTGTGCTCCTGTATACCACTTTCTTTGCATATATTATAATGCAGAATCTTTGAAGCATTAAAAAAAAATCCCAGCAGGAAGTCTATATTCCTTTTACTGCTTTATAAGGGCTCAAAAATTTGGAACTTTATCATTTCAACACAATTTCTGAATATTTCTCAGGTTGACGGGCTTATCTGAGTTCTGTCAATCTTTTCTCTTCCAATCCCTTCATATCCTTCAGGTGGAATTTGTGATCATTTTAGGCAGCAGGGGTTTGGGGGTGGGGATGGTATGGCATCTTTGAGGTCATATTTTAAATTTTTTCTCTGACAGCTCCCCTCTTCCTTGATGGTTTCCAGTCTACATCTTGGTATTTGTTTATTTGAATCTATGTACTACTTATATTGTGAATTATACTTTTATTCCTTGTCTCTCAAATATTATATAAACATGTGTATATAACTTTCTTCCATTTTAATTATTCTATTGACTCTAAATATATCTGTGTATCTTCTATCCTGAGTATCTATCCTCTGAGCTATCTATCTCCCATCTATCTATCTATCTATCTATCTATCTATCTATCTATCCATCTATCTATCTATCTATCTATAGATTTGTATATATAACTTTCATCTATCCATAGATATGTATATCTATCCCTCCTCCTCCTCATTTGTCTTTCTTTCTTAATACCATAATTGGTTTGCAATAAAATTCTTATTTTTCTTTAAGTTGCAAGTGAATTTAGCACAATACTATATTAAACATTTTATTAAATATGTATTGACTGGTACATTATGGTTTCTAGTTTAAGAATGTAATAGTGCATCAAATCACAAGAAAAAATTACATCCTGATCTTTCAGTGCTCCCATCTGGTTGAAAATTTATGTCAGTCTGGAGTCTTGTTAAAAACTGATCTGAATGAAACAGAAAAAAAAAATCTTTTCTTACTATAGTCTCAGAAGACCAACATAGTATTTTAAAGTCAAATATTTATGAATTTCTCCTTAATCATCATTGTCATGGACCCAGAGAAAAGTCAAGACAGCTGCTCATTGTCATGGAAGCTTTCAGGTCATAAATCTGGAAAGTTGAGATGGTAGCCAGCAAAATGCAGTTTTACAGAGCAGGTATGGAAATTTCCTTCGGGTGCAGAATGTAAAACGTTGTGTAATTTTCATGGTTATAATGAAGTATGAACTGATTGAATCAAATGAATTAAAGTATAAACTATTAGACACAATTTAATAGAAGTAGGGGAGGTAGTTCATGTACCATTTGTGGGAAAGTAATTGATTTCATAGTGGAAATGAAAGACTTAAACAATGATTTTTGAAGAATTATTGTCTGCAGGCCTCCTTAAATAGTGGTGTACCTTTAAAGACACAATTGGGTCAATCATTAGTATGGACAGTTATGGCTCTCTTTTTGCTTACACCTTTCTTTTGATTGTTTATCTTTCTCACTTTGAAAAGAAACAGTGCAAATCTTGCTGAGAACATCCTTAGCCTCAGTCTATAGCATTTATCTCATTAAACACTAAGTGCGCCACAATCCTACTTTTCTTTGTATAGGGCATCCTTTGGGCTATACATTTATTTAGTTTGTCAAAAGGAAAATTCAGCAAAGCATAGTAATTAGTACTTGGATATTGATATTTGTTTCCTTCCCCTTACTGAAGTTCTTATCTTCCAAAGGAAGAAGGGAAACGACATTGTATAGGAAGGTGTTGAGGAAGCCAAGTGAATAAAAAGCAGGGAGATCATCTTGATAAATATAAAGGAAAGATGGAGGCATCATGCCTCCACAATTCTGTTTAATTCTTATCCAGATTAGGGACAAGAAAAGGTATAGAATTTCCTCTCATTCTGAAAATTTCTTCTAGCAGAAACCCCAGTATTTACGTCAGACAGAGGATAATAAGGTGGGACAAAAAACAACTAGGGGACCACCCTGATTTGCATTTTATAACCTATATGCCAAAGAGGCAAACTACACGGGCTTTGTGAATCTTTCAGTAACCTGATGATGGGACCAAGCATCCTTGTGAGTGAACAGCTGGACTTGCATTGTTCATCAGAAGGGTTTTGCTATATTCATGGAAATCCTGCTGTACTCCAGGGACCATGTTAGTAAGATGCACTGGTGAAGAGGACTCACATTGACTATGCATATTAGCAAACTCACCTCTATATATGAAATTAGGATGAATATTTATTCTAACTCATTTATTTTGTCCTTGTTACTATAGTTACCTAGGCAACAACATTCTAATATCAGAGTGAGGCATTAGAGTGGTCTAATAGTAACAACAACCACAATATGTATGTGGGAACTTGGGAATTTATAATGTATACTTTCTTTCATTTTCTCTGAACCTTTCCTAGTCTCCATTTGCTCATATGGAAGATAAAGAATACCAATGACTCTCTTGTACTGATAGACATAGATAGATCGTCAAGGACTATGTCTGCCAGTTGTGAAGCTCTGCATTTGATAGTTGCCTCATCTGAGCCTTAGAGAGGATAGATGAGCTGTTTGTGGTTGAATATATAACCAAAGGGAAATATTGGACTTTTCATTCTAAAGACTATAACTTTTACCATTATATGTCAGTTGTTGCTTGCTAGTTGAACCATCAATCAATGGGGAGTACGGAATGGCCACCATAATTTCTCTGGATGTAGTTTTCTAGGAAAGCTGTTTGTGTTGGTCCTTTTTGGCAGCATATATAACAGTTGTGCAGGAAAAGAATAAAGAAAACATATTATTTTAAGATAATACTACAATTCACCAACAAGATAACTATCCAGAATGAATCAGTTTTGTGCACATTCTTGTAGTCATTACTTAATAAAATTCATTATGTTTTCTGCCTATTCCTATTTTCTTAAGCCCTAATCATTGGGAATTATTTTTCACTTTCTTCCTCAAACATTAGAATAGGACAATACCTTTGAGACTAGTTAACAGCTTCAATGGAATTGGTATGACAAAGCTACGGCTAGAAAAAAAATGTGTCTGTAGTCCACAGGAAAATTCTAAGAAAGGTGGACAATAAACAATATACTTTTTGTAAGTAATTCTTTGTTTCCAGAATGAACACTGTTTAATTTAACCACAGTAATTGAAATTTTCCTGAGTTTGAATTTAAATGCATCTTTGATGCATTACATCATTATTTGGGTCTCAATGGAGAGCCTGTTCTGGGCTTGGTATTTGGTGACATGTGTGAATCGGTGAACAGAAGCTGTACAACTTGCACACGTATTGGGAAAGCATGCATGCAATCTGCTAGCGTAAGTCCCTAATCCTCCTCTTCAGTCACAATGTCGTCATCACCAGTGAAACTTTACTGAATGTATCTCATGGACATTTGTACTTCTATAGGGCAAAAAGAAGAAAGTATAGAAAGACTGGGTAGTTGGATCCAAAGAGATCTTAATTATTGTGGTATGAATGTGTATGGTATTTATGGCTGACCAAAAGGAAGAGGAATGTATGGTGTTGCCACTTGTGAGGATAGTGATACCATGTATTGATAAATAATATGGAAATTAGTGATATATACTAAATATAGACAGTTTTTCTCTATTGTTTTTGGTAGCAATTTACATATTTGTTGGAATCCAGTTTTAGGTGGAGTGTGTTAGTGAACAATGTCTATTATTTCCATACATAGAACACTGTTTATCGTAAAGTTGAGGCAGGGTCTTCCTGTGTAACCCACGCTGCTCTCATGCTTGTGGGGCTTCTTCTGTTTCAGCTTCTGAGTGTAGACATTCACTACTCTGGGCAGTTTGATAATGCTTCATTTTAGAATATATTCTAATGATATACAAACCCAGGACATTAATAAATAGCACTCACTGAACCTTACAGCCTTACATCTGTTATTATATACACTTTACATATATTTCCACATTTAAACCTCAGCTCCATATCATGGGACTATTGTGATCACTTGTATTTCACAGAAGATATTAAATGCACCTCTCCAGGTTGCTTAGCTGATATGTAAAGGTTGTAGGTTTTTAACTTAGGCTGTCTGATTCCTGAGTCTGTGCCTTCAAGCACATTGTTGCCCTAACTTCTAGAAGTTTTGATGTAGCTGGAAGGACAGTTGGAAGAATGTAATTAATCATCTCCATTTCACAGACCAAGAATAAAAGTAGCAGACAAGTCTATAACTTGTCCAGTGTTTATTATTATCATTTATTCAGCTTCATATTATCATTTTGTGACAGAGTTTCAAATATGACAGTGTATTTTGTGTACATAGGCAAATTAATTGCACACAGTTTATTGTGATGTTCACATGCAGGTAGCATACCTGCAATAGAAATAATCTCTATTATTTCCATCATTCCTAAATCAGGATAAAAAACGATAATGGTTTATACACGGTTTCAAGCTTTCTTTCCTAATGCAAGGCACTTTAGTAAATGTGGACAGAATCATCATTCTTTTTTGGCATGGATAGGTGACAGTTTCCTTGGAGAAATACATAGCCCAGTTCATTGATTGCTCAAATTTCTGAAGATGAGGAATGATAACAAAAAGAAAAATGGAGTGGTGGCTTTACTCTAGGGGGATTAGCAAAAGATGCAGGAAATTGATCAGACTGTCTTATTTCTTCTGCTTTGTCTGGACAAAGCCCTCTGTCTCTTGCCGTTCTAGAAAAATTCTGCCCACAGTATTTTTAGGAAAGAGATCCTACATTCCCCCTTTTCACCACTAATGAAGTAATAAGAGAGACAAGAAGGGCATACCTGGTACCATTTCATCCTTCTAAGTAGAAAATTCCTTCAGGATAACTGGGGCATGCACATCAAAGAGTACTGAGCTAACTTGAGATGTCATATTTCCTAGTGAGTTCAACAGGGCAATTTATCACAATTGACCCTATCACAGGAAGACCAATCATCCATGGTAGACCTGGGGTTGTGAAATGACCTCACATTTGCTCATAAAATTTATCATGTCAGGAGCTGTATAGCCAATAGTCCTCTCTTGAAGTATAGCAGTGCTGCTGGGGCATTTGTCTTTGTTGGACTGACATATTAGCTCTGCATTTCCTCTTATTCCACACTCATCCTCCTGTGTAGTCTTTTATGACTCATCAGAGCAGTCTACTTGGAAGCTTAACTAGTGATGCTGATAAACGACAATGGGGGAGAGAATAAAGCGTCTTAGTGTATGCATCTGTGGGAGGGTTTTATAGAAAGACTAAAGAATTGATCCAGTGGATTTCATTTTTCTTCTAGCTAATTATTTTGAAAAAGGACACATATTAGAAGGAGAGTTAAGTTCTCAACAAATCAACACCAATGGAGACAAATAGATTTTCCTTTCTATTTCTGGATTCATAGACAAGAGGCAAAGGGGACAGGCATGGTTGTAAAGTTCCTTTATCTCTGACTCCTTTGAGCATGGTTGTGAAGTGACATATTTTCATTTAGTAAATACATAATGTGGAAGGAGTCTGAAATTCAGTACTAAGAGTGAAAGTGGCTAAAAGCAGAAGTCCTGTTACCCCAGAGCATAGATTGTCCTGGGCCAAAGAGCCAAGAGTTGGAGGCAATGTGTTTTGGGTTTGATCTCTGTCTTCATTATTTGTACAGACTGATCTTGGGCAACTCCTGAAAACCCTGATAGCCTAAGACCTATGAAACATCCAAATAAAGCAAAAAGTTGCTCTTTCTTGAGATTAGATTGATAGTTTAATAAAATTGTGTGTATCTCTTGGTATATAAATATGAACAAGATAATAAAAATGATTTTTTTTCTCTTTTTGTAAGGGTAGTAAAAGGGAGGCTTAATTTAGGATAAGAATTTGTGTTTAAAATTCTAGATATTTAAAATTCTAGTGACTAGTTGTATTCTAAGCTTGGAGCTTTCACATATTAAAACAATGAGAATGATTGTTATATAATTTTAATAACATATATTTGACATTTTTTTGGAAATTCTAAAAGTATTTATAAATACTTGTTAATTTATTCTTTATCTTATTATAGAAAGTATACTAATGCTAAAGAAACTTATATTTGATTTGAGATGATTTGATTATGAGGGGATTCCTTTTTGTATGAAATTCCTAAAGGAAATATGGATTATTGAGCAATATAATATTGTAAGAGTTGACCTTTGTAAAAAAAAAAAAAAAACAAAAACCAAAATCAAAAAACAAAACAGCTATCTTATCTGATGTGACTGAACACCAATTTTCCTTCAGTCATCAGAGAGGATACTTTGACCAGTGTCTTTGTCATGATTTTAATAAACATAGGACAAGTTTCATTAGGTTAAAAATAAATGTTAATTTCAAAACATCTAAATTATAATCTTCCTATATATAAAACCCTTAATTGTCTATGCTTTGTACTTTCGCATTTCATCATAAAATTACAATTGTCCCACCAAAAGAAGTTATCACCACCTTTTATTTTCTAATAGAAAAGGAACTATTTTATAGGGCCAAAGAAAGGGTGCTGCCTCTTCATCGGAAGAATCTAGTATAGCCAAAGGAAATCTTTGCATGGACATTTACTTTATTTTACTTTTCTTATGAATTATATACCTTTATACTTTACTGACTCTATATGATGAAATCTTTAAAGACAGGAATTATGTCCCATTTGATTTCCATAAAAATAACTGGGTAATGTTTGACAAAACTCAATTGAATAAAAACATGTTGTCTTTAAAGTTTGAGAATACTTTATCTGTAAAAAAAAAAATCAAAATAGAAACTATTCTGTTTGTTTTGTTTTGATTCCAATTTTCTTCCAGGAAATGACTTTTGGATAGAAACCTATTTTCATGAAAATTTATAGCTGAATAAAGTATCCTGGGAACTGTGTTCCTATAGGGAAATTGCTACTTTTTGACCATAGTTCAAAACTCTTGAAGATAGTCAAGCTTAGCAATGGATCTGAGAGTATGTTTACCTCTTTGCTGTCCTTTCTTTTCAACCCACATTAACATTATCATTGGTAGAAATAAGAAAATCAGAAAGGAGAGAAATGTAATAAGAATGTGAATCAACTTTTTCACTTCACAGAGGAGGAAACTGAGCTTACAGTCTTTAATTCACCTGTCAAAACTTGTGCAACCAACTCATAGTGAGCCAGGAACAGAATTTGGTCTCTCTACTTAATCTGGAGTATGTTATCAAGGTAAGTACTTCCTTTCTTGGTTCCTACCCTTTCCTTTTTTATATGTATGTGTTCTTGTGTGGGAGTGCACATACATGTGGGTATATGTGTGTGAGTGGAAACCAGAGATCAGCATCAGGTATCTTTCTCAATTGTGTTATATCTTATTTTTGAGACAGGGTCCTCCACTGAACTTGGAAGTTGCTGATTCAGCTGGACTGGTTAATCATCATGCCATACGGACCCTTTTGTCTCAGTGCCTGAGATTATAGGCACTGGCTGCTACTACCAGATTTTTGCATGAGTTCTGGGAATTTGAAACCAGCTCTTTATGCTTCTGTGACAAACACTTTACTGACAGCCATCTCTTCAGTATTGTTCCTTCATGTTCTTTACATTACTTTAAATGATGAACTCTGGGGAATAATTCTAATAAATACCCATTTTCTTGTATAGGTCTTGGACTAAGTTCTGGCTTCTCAAGGTAGAAAACATTCACAAGCCCCAAAGCCAGGGCTTAACTAGCTTGCTTTCCTCCATGAGTATAAGTTTTTCTTAGCATTTTTTCTATATTTCTTTTTTAAAATTGAATTTATTCATTTTTTTCAAGTTACATCTCAATCATAGGCCCTCCCACCTCCCCCTCCGGTTCCACCCTCCTACCCTATTCCCTGTCACCTTCCTATCTGCTTTCCCCCCCTTAATTTAGGTGTATCTTTTTCCTCCCAACAGCTCCCTCTTTTAGTCCAATAAAAGACTTTTATTGTAACAATAAATACAATACAAAACAATAAGAATAATTATGTTTTCATAATTAGGCCACAATTATGAAAATTATAAGGTATAACATACATTACCAATATCCAGTCCATACATATTTGGCAACTGATAACTAATATTATACTATCTATCTTAATGAGTTTAAAGTTCTATACCTAACTAAGTTTCCACCCTAACTTGCATTACCCAATTAAAAACATCTTCTTAGATCTAGAGCATCCTTTTAGTTGCTAAACAACTTAAAATTTAACTGGGAGACTATAACTATCTAGTCTTCCAGCACATTTGAGACCAGAGAAGGATAAATATATCTGAATAAACAGGAAGTGAAGAGCTAGCAGCTTCCAAAACTAAGAAATGTTAGACAACTGGCTGCCTGGACAGTCCTCAATTTGTCTCAATACATAGAGTATCTATCTTCAGCCTTTTGGCCCAGTATCTCTAACAGACATTAATTGTAAAGCAAGAATTATGAAGGACTTGCTTACCCTGTCTTGGCAGAGCTAGGCTGTTGACTTACCTGCTTCAATGTTTTGTCCTTTTCAGACAGCATTCTGTCTGCAGTTGAAGCAAGGTCTTTTTCTTGCCCAGTGACAAGCTTGTCACTAATGCAACTATTTCCAAATGGAGATTCTTTGATGCTCATCATCTAGTTGGCGTAGAATGGAGGGTGCTGTCAGGAGCTGATTTGTCTCAATATCCAAAAATCTCAAGTTAAGAAAACATCTTTGAATGCCATAGTCTACAGATCTCTTGAGGTTTGTGAAGACCACCAATCTATCTCCATATATTTGTATAAGCAAATGTTGCTTGTCTCTTAGCAACTTGATTTCTGATTAACTTAGAAAACAACTGTGATAAACTATGCTAGTACCTAAGAAAATGACATGTTTGAATGACTGTTAGCTTTCATTTATTAATTATCCTAAACAGTTTGTGACAGTTGCTATCAAAAGGCCAAAACTTCACATTGCCTTTTTAAGCATTACATAGTTACAACACCTTAAAAGAGTTAACCTTAATTTTGTATCAATATGCAGAGATCAATACTGATGTAACCAAATATAATCTTAATTTTGTATCAATATAATAAGATCAATACTGATATAGCCAAATATAATCTTAATTTTGTACCAATATGAAAATATATAAGAGCATATTCATATACTCATAATTCAATTATTTATCATTCTTATATTATGTCTATATCCCATTTTTTTCAAGTCTTTCCCCCCCCTACATAGGAGAGCAAGAAGGATCCAGAAAAAAAAATAGAGAAATCCCTGGGTCTAACCTCCAAAACCTATTTAACAAGACCATTTAACAACTTGTAACCAATTCCCCTAAATAACAACAAACATCTATAACTCATCAAATGACCAAAGCAGGGTAAAAAAATCACTTACTTCATCTTCGGGGAATGAGACATTTCTCTCTTAAAATTACTTCTTGCTGATTTCGGATGTAGGAAAACTGTTTGGGGGCCCAACAAACCGAATCAAAGAACACATGTAAAGTATCATACCATGATCAAGTAGGCTTCATCCCAGGAATGCAGGGGTGGTTCAACATATGAAAATCCATCAATGTAATTTACCACATAAACAAGTTGAAAGAAAAAAAAAAGCACATGATAATCTCACTTGATGTGGAAAAAGCATTTGACAAAATCCAACACCCCTTCATGCTAAAAGTTCTGTAGAGAATGGGCATACAAGGACTATACCTAGAAATAATAAAGGCAATATACAGCAAGCCAGTAGCCAACATCAAATTAAATGGAGAGAAACTTGAAGCATTTCCTCTAAACTCAGGGACAAGACAAGGATGTCCACTTTCGCCATATCTCTTCAATATAGTACTTGAAGTTCTTGCTAGAGCAATAGAAAAACTAAAGGAGATTAAGGGGATACAAATTGGAATCTTCCATCGAATCTTCCATGCCTGAGATTCTGTCTTCCATCTCTTGTATACTATTTTTGATACTCATGTCTCTAGTTCCTGTTCTCTTCCCTTGATTCTCCATTTCCACTCTTAACTCTGACTGTGTTTTCTTTATTGCTTCAATTTCCAGTTTCATGTCTTGAAAGATTTTATTCGTTTTGTATATTTCCCTATCCAATTTGATTGTCTTTGCCTGGAAATCTTTCATCTCTCTTAAATCTTTCATTGCCTTGTCTCTTTCCTGTTCAAGTTGAGCCACTTTGGCTTGGAGCTCTCTAATAGTATTGTCCATTGCTTTTGCTTTGGACTCTTTGAATTCCTTCATAGGCTTAAATTCTTCTTGAAAGGATTCTATCATTTTCCAGACTGTAGAATTGTCATAGTTTTCATGTGTTTCAGCTGTGGTGAAGTGGTCAGAGCTTGCTGTACTGTCATCTTTGCATTTTGTTGGAGTCATAATTCCCTGGCTTTTGTTGCTTCTGGTTTTTCACTGTTCTTTTGCCATTTGGTTGTTCTTAGATGTTTGTTCCTGTTGCCTTCTGGACTTGGAGCCAAAGGGGGAGCTTTGGTGCAGTGCTTGGTGATCTGTCACTTTCCACTGGCAGGATGGGGCCTTGTGTGGAGGTTCTCACTGTGTTTCTGAGTGTTCACCCCTTCCTGTTTTGTCCCAATTGGGGATTCAGGTGATGGATTGTGATGGTGATGTGTTCCTGTAGGTTCCTGGGATCCAACTGGACTTCGTATAGATGATAGTTCAGGTTGGCAGGCTGCAGGCTGTTGGGTGGGGTTGTAGCTCCCCTGCAGCTAACCTGTCAGACCATGTTTGTGGTCCTCCCTGGTTGCTCACAGGGGGTTCTCAGGGTAAATGTGCATCTAATAGCCAGAAGCACTGTGAGCTGGTGCAGCCTATTCCCAGGCAATGAGGAATGGCCCAGGATTATTTCACTGCTCACAAGTCAGAGCTCTCTATGTTGCACACTGAGTGTTCAGCCTGCAGCGGCTCTGCTGGTATGATCCTGTGTGTCCAGGCACAGATTCTGTGGACTCTGGAGGACCCAAGTTCGGGGCTTGAGGCCACCTGCTGGAGTCTTGAAAGGACCAGGCTCCACGCCCTTAAGGTGAGTCACTCAGCAGTGTCCCCTCAGGTCGAAACCTCACTGTTCTAGGGGTGGAAATATATATGCTTAAGCTCTTGTTTCCCGCCGGAAGAGCCAGCACTAGCAAAAGTGTCTAATAATAATAACCCCACAATTTGCCCAGGGCTTGGACCCTGTGGTGGACAAACCCACCTTCCAACCCTGCCGCCTTTTCTGCCACTCTCACAGCTCTGCCTATGTGTGTATGGAGCTGGTTTTGGATACTGGCAAATGGGGCCACTATCTTCCAAGTTCCGGTACACAGCAGTCGAGCTGCTGCATAACCTGTAGCCGGAAGAGTATCCTGCTGCTCAGTCCAGATGCAGCTTTTTTTCCAATGACTGTAAATCCAATAGAGGGGCCTGTCCAGAACCCCTCTGGGGAAGCACAAATATGCCTGCACTTTCCAAAATGCAGCTGTGGACCCGCTGGCCGCTGGGCTGACCTGTTGTGGAACCGTCAGCCGCTGCGCATCACGCCACTGAGTTTATGGCACTCCCATGGGTCCGCAACCTTTTGCTAAATAGCCGGAACGCCTGCATGGTATCTGGGGTCCCAGTAGGCTGGTGAGTAATGCTGTGTGTGGTCCAAACCTGCCCGCTGGGTATTCGAGTGGATTTTACCCAGCGTCTCTCCTGGTGGGGGTTCCCGATTCCCGGGTTCAACGGCTTCTGTGCGTGTCTGAGAGAGGGGAGGAGAGTCCTGACCAGGGACTTTTAATGGTCCCTGGGTAGCTGGATGAAACCCAGGGGGATCGAGTCACTCAGATTATTGCACAGTATCTTATAACTCTGTGGCTTTATGGCTGTTTTCCCTGAGTTCAAAATACATCCATGCAGGCCACCGCCATCTTGGATTCCCCTCCCTAGCAGCTTTTAATATTCTTTCTTTGTTCCATACATTTGGTGGTTTGATTATTATGTGGTGGGAGGATTTTCTTTTTTTGGTCTAATCTATTTGGAGTTCTGTAAACTTCTTGTACTGTAATAGGCATCGTTAGGTTTGGAAAATTATCTTCTATGATTTTATTGAAGATATTTTCTGGTCCTTGGATCTAGGAATCTAGGAATTATTCTGAGATTTCATCTTTTCATAGTGTCCTTGATTTCCTGAAGGTTTTATGTTAGGACATTTTAGATTTCACATTTTCTTTGACAGATATATCTTTTTCTTTGATTTTATCCTGTGTGCCTGAGATTCTTTCTTCCATCTATTGTATTCTCTTGGTGACGCTTGTGTCTGTAGTTCCTTTTCTTTTCCTAAGGTTTTCCAGCTCCATGGATGTCTCAGCTTGTGCTTTCTTTATTGCTGCAAGTTCCCTTTTCAAGTCTCCCATTCCTTGAAGAACTTTACTCATTTCCATCACCTCTTTTGCAGCATTTTGTTGTGGTTCTCTGAGGTACTTGATTTCCTCCTGTAAGCCTTCTATTATTAACATAAACATGAGATTATGGTTATTTTCTTTTGTTTTAGTTGCGTTAGCATTTCCAGGGTTTTCTGTAGTATTATAGCTAGGATCTAGAGACCTCACATTGCTTTGCATTTTTTGATCGTGTTCTTGCTCTGGCCTTTAGTCATCTGGTTGACCCTGGTGTTGTCTGGTTGTTTAGATGCTAATTGTCCTTGGTGCTTAGGAAAACCCAGTATTCTGGGGGCTGGGTGATCCTGAGATCCTGGTGTCCACCTCCAGATGATGAGTAGGTTCCTGTAATAGACTGGGTCTCAGAGAGTGACTGCTGGTCTCCTCAACTGGTTGTGACTCAATTGGACCTATACACACGGGAATAGAGTGGGGAGGGGGCTATCCTGTGAAGACCTGAGAGCTGGTGGGTTTCCTCAGGAAGTCAGGTCTAGCTGTGGACCAGAGGTTAGATCCATACACCATTTGAGTCTGTGTTCTCCCTTACTGACAGAGTCATTTTGCTTCAGCAGCCAAAGAAAGTAATTTGTTCAAAAGGAAGGGCAGCAAGCAGTGTCCAAGAAAAACAAAGACTGGGACCCTCTTTCTTTTTCAATGTTCCATCAGAATGAAGATCATTCCTGTGAACCAGACTATAGATGTCCCAGAATATGTCAGTACCATGCTGAAGGAGTGCAGTTGGCATGTCATATTGGAGGATGCTTCATTTGATGAGTATGTAGTGTCCTTCCCATGTCTCTTGATTAACATCTGTGTGACTGTTGCTGACTCCCTCAAAAGCTCGGGTGTTCAGGTGAGTGACCTCCCCAGTGTTTGTGGGGAACACATTGTTGCCAATTCTTCAGTCAGTTTTGGCTCCTGATTGCTTTGCTGCTGGAGGATTTGATCTCTGCAACTCAGCTAAAGTGCACACTGTGCCACCATTTTGGGAACTCCATAAAGAAAATCTTACTTACCTTTGCTCTTGTGGTCTGGCTATTTTTCCTGGTTGGGTGGACAGGTCAGCATGTAGGCTGGATCTCAGGAAGGCACGTGGGGGCACTGATCTGTGACTGGAACCGTGGGCTTGATCCACTTGTGGGCTGGATCTGTTCTGGCTAGTGCTCCTTTCCAGACAGGTGACAGAGTTGACTGATCTCAGGGTAGTGTTCCTGGAGTCTACATGCACTATTTTGTGTCGTGACCAGACTCAGTGTTCACAGCAGAAATTCAAACAGTGTCTGTGTTTCATAGTCAGCTGCGCGGCCTCATGCTCACTCCACAGTGTTTAATCTCAGTCACCCACTACTCAGATACCATGGTGTATGGACAGTGTCATCCTGGATCCTTGGGGAATTTTTTTTTTTTTTATGGTGAGAAGTCTAACATTTTCACATCCTATCCAAATTCAGAAGGATGATTAAACTAAAATGTGAGAAATTTTGTAGTTGTAAGATCCTCTGTCCTTAGACATGCAGACATTCACACCTCTTTATCCACTTTTCCTGATTTTATGCTCTGACTTTGCCTCAATTGCTGCACAGAAGTGGCTCATTAAGTGGCTGCTATAGAGAACCACATTGGGATGATAAATGGTTACTTTTTAGCCAGCCTATTTGCTTTCTCTCCTTCCTTCCTTCCTTCTTTCCTTCTTTCCTTCCTTCCTTCCTCCCTCCCTCCCTCCCTC
>CAJQZJ010032499.1:2041906-2061332 GCA_907164525.1 Lophiomys imhausi | reverse complement strand
CCTCCCTCCCTCCCTCCCTCTTTCTTTCTTTCTTTCTTTCTTTCTTTCTTTCTTTCTTTCTTTCTTTCTTTCTCTCTCTCTCTCTCTCTCTCTTTCCTTCCTTCCTTCCTTCCTTCCTTCCTTCCTTCCTTCCTTCCTTCCTTCTTTTCTTTTTTCCTCTTATCTTCCTGAATCTTTAAACTACCTACCACAGATATCTGTCAGGAACCGTCCATCATATTGGCTTTATAGCTGGATAAAATCTTATTCCCTATAAATTCCTTATTATATGTTATGCTGCAGCTTGATAAAACTTCCTTTTCCCCACAACATAAATGCTATCCATTTTTCCCTGATACCCTTGTTTTTAATGGGTATGAATTACATAATCAAAGAAGTTAAATTCGGTGTAAGTTCAATGACATTTCCTTCAAGAATTCATCTTTCTTGACATGTAGACAATGGAACAGAATGGAAAATTCAGGCATAAATCCATGCAGCCAAAACTGCCTAATTTTTGATACAGATGACCAAAGAAGACAACTGCTTTAACAGATGGTATTAGGGAAACTGGATATCCACTTGTACAAGAACAGAACTAGATCCTTGTCTTTCACCTTGAAAAAAAATTAATTACAAATGAACAAAAGACTTTAATGAAAGACCTGAAACTCTGAAATTCCAAAAGAAAAAAAATGCAGTAAACATTTCAACATTTCAAGATATAGGCATAGCTGAGCATTTTCTGAATAGGACACCTGTCTTTTATAAAATAGAACCAATGATTAGCAACTGGGACCTCTTAAAATTAAAAGGTTCTGTGCAACAAAGGAAATTCTTAATCAAGTGAAGAGACAGAAAACATATTTGTAGGCCCAAGAAGCTGGACATACAAAACATAACATCATACAAACCTTCCAGATGTATTTTTCATGCAGTAAATCACTGATTCCAGTAAGAAATAAGACATAGGTAGGAAAGTGAGTCTGCACAGAACCCCTCCTGTAAGAACCTCAGTATAACACCCTTGATCATGATTTCTTTATTGCTCCAGATAGTGCTAACAGAAGCCAATTCCTGTCTATTTCTTCACTATTGTGAATTTGAAACCCTTCCTTTTCCCAACAAAAAGGTTGAATTCTGCACTCACATCTCCCTTCAGAGTTCCTCTGGGACCCTCTTTCTTTTTCAGTGTTCCATGAGAGTGAAGATCATTCCTGTGAACCAGACTATAGATGTCCCAGAATATGTCAGTACCATTCTGAAAGAGTGCAGTTAACATGGAGGGTCCCAGTCCTTGTTTTTCTTGGACACTGCTTGCTTTTAAACATATGCTTACCTTCTTTGGCTCTAGAAAGCTTCACATTCCTGCTTTGTCTCCAACATCTGGATGAAGTATTTTCTATCTTTTCATTTATTCTGATCTTTTTTTTCCCAAAGTGAGTTTTTCCTTTTCTGTTTCCTTAAGCTACACATAGACACAAACATACATATACACACACAGACACACAGACACACACACACATACACACACACACACACACACACACACACACACACACACACACACACTATTAATTTCATTTTAAGGCCTCAAGTTCAGTTCTCAGAACTTATATCAGGCTGCTAATAACCACCTGTATCTCTAGCTCCAGGGGATCTAATACCACTGTCCTCCATGGGCATTGCCCTCACATACTTCCCACATAATATAATCAAAAAATAAAAATCTAATCCTAAGCAAAAAGAGTTTGCAAAGATATTTTAAACTCAGTAATTAACATAGACCATTTTTTCTCTTTCCATTTCCATTGCTTGCTACTGCTCAGGCAGCACAACCCAGCACCTGAGTTACTATTTCTCTGCTGGCTCCTAGTTTGTAAGTAACTGGTTGAGGCACAATGATAGGAGCACTGCTGGAAAGACCACATGAACATACCGCTAATGGTTTGTTTGCTCTGAATTAACCTCCAATGTCACCTCATCCAAATGATTAGATTAGGAGGAATATAGACTTAGTAGCCATGGTGTTTGTGAATCCTCGCCTTCCTACAGAAAGGGAAGTAGCCCTAATGTAATACATTACAGAGACAATACTGATTGTCTGACCAGTGAGACAAGACTAAATTTTGGAATGGCTGGCTTTCATTGATTTTTCCCTTCTGTGTAATCTGCTGGCTAAATAAGAGATAGAAGACGATCTTCAGGGTGCTAATCCACTTTCTTCTCAGATTACATTTGTGAGTAAACACAGCTTAAAGACTCAATTCAGATTAGTCAGCTATCTGGACATCTTTCTTAACTTTTTTTTCTTGTCTCTCATGCTTCTTACTCATTAAACCATCACTGTGAACTTCTTTCAAAGCCATTCACACAAGCCTTCTACCACCCAATCTTGGACAATTTTATTTCTCACCTCTCTCCCACCAGCCTCTTCATTCATTCCATAGTCTCAGGTATTGCTCCCTACGTAACTTATGGTTGAGAAGATGTGAACTTTCTAGAACAATTGGAAATGTAATAAATATGTCAAAAGGGCTAAGTCTCAATCTACTGTTTTGTAACACTTTGCAAGAAACAACAACAATAATAAAATCTGGGTAGAAGATACAAAGGAAATGTACAACCATTTTCAAATGTCAACTCATAATGACACTTCCATTACATCATCCTGTGTATTTGACCATTGTCAAATCCAAGATATCAGTATGTCAAATAAATGTTTGTATTTTCAGTTTTACCCTGCCCTCCCAGAGGAACTCCTTCCAATATTCAAATCATGCTCCATCTTCCATTCCACATGAGTCAACCCAGTGCCCTAGGACTAGTTCTAAATGTTTTGCTTTGGCTTATAAAAAAATTTGGTCCCAACTTGGTTCTATCCTCACAAATACTTTATACTAAATATAGCTTTTCCTAATCCCTCTCAGAGCCTGAAGTTCACCTTGCCTTTTGTCTACTTCTATTCTTCCTTCAGATTTTGATTGGCTAAAGCAGAGTTGTGTTGGCAAATGCTTGTGAGTAAAGCAAGGGAAGAGCTAGCAGATTTATAATACACAGTACATATACTTTCACTTTGGCTAATACAGAACTACTGGTGCAAAATCTACTGGAACTGGAAAGAAAGTGAGGCCTAGAGAAATAAGAGATCTCATTCCTGGGTTAAGTACTGAAAATCTGTCTTTAGTCTTATTTATTTCAATCATTTCTACAGCTATTTATTTCAAAATCTTTCCTCAATGTCCATATTAATATGAATTATGAAGTTAAGATTTATCTCCCTCTTTATAGTGTACTTGATTTCTCATTCCATTCATTGCTGGAGAGCATCACATTGTTTGAATGTACTGGAGCTTATCCATTCAATTACTGAATGACATCTTTGTTGCTTCCAGATTTTAGTGACTATGAATTATCAGTGGGATTTAATAAATAGTCATAAATCTGTGGATATGAAAATATCCAGTGTTGATCAAACTTTAGTATGCATTAACAAATTTATAATATAATATAAATATAAATGATAAAAGAGATTTTAATGGCATTGGGAAAAGTAAAATATAGTTAAGACATAAAGATCATATTTAGTTTGTCTTCAGTTTTATTAAGCATAAATATTTATATCTGGGGTGAATACAGAACAGTACTCATGGAGGTTATCTCTGGGGATTGGAAAAATGGGTCATAGTTCTTCTATAAATAGTATTCCATTTTCTCATTGATAAATTATTAGTTTTATAATTAGGGAAAAATTAAACCCAAATGGTTTCAAAGTCATGAATTATACTATGAATTCTGGACAGGATTTCAAATATATATACATATGCAGAGGAAATTTTGAAAATTTCCTCCTCTTCTTTCTATTAACTCCCAGGACTGCTTCTCCTATAGTCCAGACTCATTTTTATTCTTCTGGCCCTCTAAAGCCTCTCAGGGTTTTTACTGCATCTTTGTTTTCCCATTATACCTTTCTTTCTAGCTCTCATTAAAACCATGACAAATGTTACCAACAATAACTTCTCATTTTCTCTAATAGCAAAAGAATATTTGGGGCACAGGGTGATTTTAAAATTCTTCATATTTTAAAATTCCTTGTAAACCATGATTTTAGGCAAGATTTTTTCAAGTTCACACAATGCTGGATGGCAGAGCACCCAATCCATCACCTAAATATTTTTGGTTATTTTCTTCTCTTTGAAGTGGTGAGTAGAGAACACAATGGGTACTGTATAACTTATGTAATAGAAAAAGGATAGAAAAATATATTAAAGTGTATTAAGGTGAGTGCTTGTAAACCTGCCAAAGTATTTTGCAAAATACAACTGCATGGTCAGCTCAGCCAGCTGTTTTTCTATCAAGGCAAAACTAATTAACAACCTCATTGTAGGTTTGCAGATGGATCACTATGAGTTATAAATAACAGAAAATGTACCTTTCAGGGTTTCTTAAATTTCTATGTATGCTTTAGGTAAGTTTGATATAGTATTCATTTCTGTGGATCAGTGGATAAACTATTTAGGTGAATCTTATGTCTTTTGTCATCTTTTGACTTCATTATATTTTAGACAATCATGAAATCTTTAATTTTAAGGTTTCTTTGCTATTAGTGCTAGGACACTGGGGAAAAGGTTTGCATTAATTTCATCCTGTGGCACTAACCACACTGGAAGTTCTACAGTTGATGAGAACAGATACAACCAGCTGGCTGTCAACACCTGGGATCTGTTCTCGGTAGATTTCATTTTGAAAGAAACACCTTTGAAATAGACTGAGAAGCTCATGGCAGGATTATATAAAGTACTTTCTGCCAATTTCTGATTCAGTAGTGGTTTCCAACAAAGCCTACCTCTTCTGGAAATGATGTTTTCAAGTCATTGGAGGTGGGTCAACTTTTCAGAGATTTAAATTTGAGGAGGTGAACAATCCTGTCAGACTGTCCACTCAAGCAGTCTATTGTCTAGGCAGAACACAGCTCTTTTTAAAGCTTATGAGTCAATGCTAGTCTAGAGATTAGAAATTTGGCACTGTGGCACTCAAAGGAAACAGACACTCCCATGCCTCTACATCCTTCTTCTGTATCCTTCCCTTTTTCCTCTTCATTCTCTTTTTTCAGCTCTATGAAAAAAGAAACTTACTTTGATTTTTTTTCTCAAAATGCTCCAGAAGCCATGGCATATTATGTGATCATAGTTTTTGACAGAGTAATGGCACTGAGAAGAATCTGATGAAATCATTCTTAACTACTTTTGCTATTTTTTTAATCACTTACAGTTGCTAGAGATGACCTTGGAATGCCATAATCAATTTATAGACTACTTAACATTTGAGCAATTTCATAACTGAGTGTTGAGTTTATGATACTCCTTTTGAGGGGAGATGTCTAGTTACTGTCTGGAGTACATATCTAAGTTTGTGAGAGTAAAAGGGAAGAATCTATGGTAAGGAGACAGCTTTGTGTTTTGTAGACTACTATCTCCCCAGTATTTGTCACACTGTTCCCTTCATTGCACATTAGTTTGATGCTTAGAAGTTTAGAAGCAAGGGACCATGGAACATTGGTTGTCCATTATAATGTATGCTGTGAGACTGTACTTGAAATAAATGACTGGTGTACTATCCTTCAGATACATGTTATTAACCTCAGCTTAGCAGAGAGAAAATGTGTTGGCTAATTTTTGTCAATTAAAGACTCCTGGGAAAGAGGAACCTAACTTGAGGAATGGGCCCCATCACACAGGCCTATGGGCATCTTTGGCAGGTTTTAAAATGCTAATCGATGGAGAAGGACCTAGATTATCTTGGGAAGTTCCATGCCAGAGCAGTTGTTTCAGAGTTGTATAAGAGTCAGATGAGGGTGAACGTGGAGCAAGCCAATAAGCAGACCACTTATAACTGTGGTCTCTGCTACAGTTTCTGCTTTCAGGTTCCTACCTTGGGTGTCTGTCTTGCTTTTCCCCCATGATGGGCTGTGATGTGGAAGTATGAGCCAAATAAGTCCTTTCCTCCTCCAGATTGCTTTGGTGTTTTAGCACAGCAATAAGCAAACCAGAACACTCATGGTTCAGCAATATTAATAAGCAGATGCCTTATGTACAAAAGATATTCAAATCGGGGCATATTTTGGGCACATCCAGTTATCTTATAATTTCTATGTGACTAATTTCTAATGATATATTTGACAAATATTGAGATTTTCTCTTTTTTTTTTTTTACTTTATATTTTATTTCTTCAAGTTACATCTCAATTGAAATCCCCTCCCTACCCCGCCTCCAGTCCCACCCTCCCACCCTCTTCCGCCTCAACCCACCCATCCCCTTCCTTTTTTTTTTAAGTTTAAGATATATCTTTTCCCCCCAACAGCTCCCCCTTTCAGTCCAATAAATGGCTCTTACTCTTATAATAATAAATACAATACAAAACAACAGAGGTAATTAGGCCAAAATTATGAGAGTTATATGGCTTGGCATACAATCCCAATGTCCAGTCTATATGTATTTGGCACCTGACTTCAACATTCTACTGTCGACCTATCTCCATGAGTTTAAAGTTCTATATCCAACTCAACTTTCATCACAATTTAAAAAGCATCTTCTTAGAACACCCTCTTGATTCCCAAACAACTCAAAATTTAACTATGAGACTCTAGCTATCTATTCTTCAACCACCTCATAGACCTGAGAGGGACAAATATATCTGATTATATAGGAAGTGCAGGGCTGCAGCTTCCCAAACTAAGAAATGACATACCAGTGGCTGCCTGGACAGCTCCCATTTTCTCTCCATACATTACAGCATCAATCTTCAGTCATTTGGCCCCATTTCTCTGACAGACATTGATTGTCGAGCAGGGGTTATGAAGGACTCGCCTACCCTGTCTTGGCAGAGCTAGGCTGTCGACTTACCTGCTTCCAAGTTTTGTCCTTTTTGGACAGCAGTCTGTCTACAGTTGAAGCAAGGGGTTTTTCCTACCCTGTCTTGGCAGAGTTAGGCTGTCGATTTCCCCGCTACCAAGTTTTGTCCTTTTTGGACAGCAGTCTGTCTGCAGTTGGTGCAAGGGGTTTTTTCATGCCAAGAGAAAGGCTTGCCACCAATTCAACCATCTTACAGTGGAGGTTCTTCGATGCTTATCCTCTACTTGGAGTAGAATAGGGTTGCCATCAGGTGCTGATATGTCTCGATATAAAAAAAAATCTTGATTTAAGATAACATCTTTGAATGCCATATTCTGCAGATCTCAAGGGGTTTTTGAAGATGCCCTATCCATCTCTTGTATTTAGATAAGCAAATGTTGCTTGTCTCTTAGCAACTTGATTACTGGGTAGTTTAGAGAATATCTGTGCTAGACTGTCATAGTAGCCAACAAAGAGACATGTTTGCATGACTAGGAGTTTGTTTGAACTATCCTAGACCGTTTTAGACGGTTGGTATCAAGAGGTCAGAGCTTCACATTTTATTTTTAAGTATCTCTAGGTATGATACCATTGGGAAGCATTACCTTTAAATTTGTATCAATATACAAAGATCTATTCAATTGTGGTTAAATATACTCTTAATTATGTATCAATATACCAAGATCAATGCCTATGTAGCCCAATATAATCTTAATATTACGAGATTTTCTCTAAACAATAAATTCTATCATTGTCTCAGTTGTGTTTTTATTGTCAGACTTTAAATTTTAAGGGCTCTACTTTCTAACAGTTAAAGTGAGGGCCACTGTTAGATCCTTTAGGATGTTCTTGCAGTAAGAATACTGGAGACATAAAAGCATAAAGGGGAGGTCCTCATTTATTTGTTAGATTAGTTTGATTTATGTGTTCATTGATGCCTTCATTCATTTTTTTTTTGTAAATTTAAGCATTGACACATCAAAAATACTGTTGAAAAGCATGATTCAGTTTTAGTAACTTATAGTCTTCTAAAATATTTTCTAATTATTCTTTAATAATTTCATACACATATACAATATCTTGGCCGTATCTATCCCAAATTCCCTGCTTCAAATCCCTACAGGCCATATTTACTGAATTTCCAGTGTTTTAATTACCTCTCATACATGTGTATTTCATGTATATATGTAGTATGTGAATACAGAGGTGAGAAAATTGAAGACTTATAAACATATTGAGTGTCTCCCTGTCTTTTGTCTCTGTCCGGTGGCACCACAGTGCTATTATTCTCTACCTCTAGAATAGATTTTGCTGTTTAATTTCACAGTTGTCTGAGTAAATATTATAAATCCAATTAGAATATGCTTTTGGGTATAGAATATCTGGAACATTAGGAATACTCCATGAAATGTTATGGGGAGTTCACTAGAGATGACCACCTAGACATCTTTTGTAGCCAAGTGAAAGTCTTTATTCCAGCCACCTAGGACTATTCTCAGTCCAATGTTTAGATTAATGGAATATTAAAGGCAAAACCACATCCTAGTATCTTGTTCTGCAGCTACAGGGAAAGATGGAAACAGGTAGGTTAACAGAAGCTAAGATAAGTTAGCTGGGGCATTTTGACCCCTGGTACCTAGAATAAAGTTAGGTAATTAATTTTCAATGGGGTTTCCTATCAAGGAGTTCAAACTCTAGTTACACCTAAGATGGCCTCGGCTAGAATAGGAGATGGAGAAACCTCTGCACTCTCTTACTCTGTCATGCAATACTTAGCATAGCATCAGCACATAACAATTATTCAATTACTTATTTATTTACAATCAAGTCTATAAAGGTGAAATAAAAAATAATGCTTGAGGTGGGCATGGTGAAACACACCATTAACCCCAGCACTCGGGAAGCAGAGGCGGGCAGATATCTGTGAGTTCAAGGCCAGCCTGGTCTACAAAGTGAGTACAGGACAGCCAGGGCTATAACACAGAGAAAACCTGTCCCGAAAAAAAAAAAAAAAAAAAAAAAAAAAAGGCTGCAATGTTTGAAAACAAATGACCATGAATTTTGAAATAGTTAGGAACTTTCTATAGTTGACCTATAGTAAAGATTCTCTGCATATCTTTACACTTGTTCATTCTCTTTCCAAATATTTCTTGAGAAGTCTGAGAGTTTAGCTTTGAGTTTACAGCTGTAAAGAATACAGACAGGGTAACGCTTCTTAAAGGTATTGTTCGTAGTAATACTTAAAAATGAAATGTCAAGTTTTGACCTCTCGCTACCAACCGACATAAACTGTTTAGGATAATTAAGAAACAGAAACTAATAGTCATGAAAACATGTCATTTTGTTAGTTACTATGACAGTCTATCACAGTTATTTTCTAAGCTACTCAGAAATCAAGTTGCTAAGAGACAAGCAATATTTGCTTATCTAAATATAAGAGATAGATAGGGCATCTTCAAAAACCTCAAGAGATCTGCAGAATATGGCATTCAAAGATGTTTTCTTAACTTAAGAATTTTTGATATCGAGACATGTCAGCTACTGACAGCACCCCCTATTCTACTCCAAGTAGAAGATGAGCATCGAAGAATCTCCAGTGGGAGATGATTGAATTGGTGGTAAGCCATTCTCTTGGCAAGAAAAACCCCTTGCTTCAACTGTAGACAGACTTCTGTCCAAAAAGGACAAAACTTGGAAGCAGATAAGTCGACAGCCTAGCTCTGCCAAGACAGGGTAGGTAAGTCCTTCATAATTCCTGCTCTACAATCAATGTCTGTCAGAGAAGCGGGTCCAAATAGCTGAAGATTGATGCTGCAATGTATGGAGAGAAAATGGGAACTGTCCAGGCAGCCACTGCTATGTCATTTCTTAGTTTTGGAAGCTGCAATCCCTGCACTTCCTATATAATCAGATATATTTATCCCTCTCAGGTCTCTGAGGTGGTTGAAGAATAGATAGCTAGAGTCTCATAGTTAAATTTTGAGTTGTTTAGGAATCAAGAGGGTGTTCTGGATCTAAGAAGATATTTTAAAAATTATGAGGCAAGTTAGTATGAAAGCTGAGTTAGATATAGAACTTTCAACTCATGGAGATGGTTAGTAGAATGTTAAAGTCAGGTGCCAAATACATATGGACTGGACATTGGGAATGTATGCTAAGCCATATAACTCTTATAATTGTGGCCTATTTATTTCTGTTGTTTTGTATTGTATTCATAGTTATAAGAAAAAGAACCATTATTTGGACTGAAAGGGAGAGCTGTTGGGGGGAAAAAGAAATACCTTAAACAAAAAAAAAGAAGGGAAGAGGATGGGGGGGTTGAGGGGGAGGAGGGTGGGAGGGTGGGGCTGGAGGGGGGAGTAGGGAGGGGATTGTGATTGAGATGTAACTTGAAGAAATAAAAAATAAATTATTAAAAAAAAAGAACTGTAAAAAAAAAGAATACAGACTTGAAACTTTCACTGTAGCTCAGGCATAGGGATGAAGAAAATAAATCAATTATTTAGACAAAGAACAAAACAAGAAAGAGGGTACCTCATTACATTCAATGGTGAGGAAAAGAGTCTTCACCCTGAGAATATATACTTGTCTTGAGAACTGAAACTTAAGTAGATAAGAGGTGACTTCAGAGAAGGGGTCATTGCATTTGCTGCTGCTGTTTACAGAGGAAGGGAAATGCAAATCTAATTGAAATGCGATAGTATACAGTTCAGAGTTGTTTAGACGATTAAAAGATGGTGGGAAAAAGAGTGCAGATTAATTCTGACGTTCTGTGATTTAATGTTTGTTGAAGGATGTTCACTGTAAGCTTGTGTTTTTCTATCTACTCACTCCCCTGTTGTCAGAAATAACAACTCTGAGACTTAAATATATTTACAAAAGCCTAGGCCAATGCATCTGGTTATGTTCCCCAATTAACTCACAATTTAATAATCCCTATTACCCTAATCTATGTATGCCATGTGGGGAGTTATTGCTCCTCTGGTTCATGTGTTTGTCCTCTTCAGAGTTTCCCTGGGCAAATCTCCTATGCCTGCCTCCATCACAGAATCCATTCTTTCTACTGGAACTCCCACCTCCTCTTTTCTGCCTCAACTTTAGGCCAATCAGATTTTTATTGACAGGTGAAATTTCCATAAACACACAAGAGATTCTCTCCACAGATGTTGGATCCCGATATTCAAGCTGCACCTCAAATTTGAGAAACAGATTCACATGTATATTTGTGTTTACCATATTTTCTTTTTAAAAAGTGATTTATTGGGGCTGGGAAGATGGCTCAGCGGTTAAGAGCACTGGCTGCTCTTCCAGAGGTCCTGAGTTCAATTCCCAGCAACATGGTGGCTCACAACCATCCACAATGTGATCTGATGCCCTTTTCTGACTGCAGGTGTACATGCAGACAGAGCACTCATACATAAAATAAATAAATAAATCTTTTTAAAAAAGTGATTTATTTCTAATTGTGTATGTGTGCTCTTAGCTGCCAAGTGGTTTCTGAACCTCATCAGCATTTCTTCTTTCAGTGACAAAGTGCCTGACAGAAAAATACTATACAAGAAAAGAATATTTTTTTTTCATAGGTCTTTCTTGTTTTATTTTACTTTTCTTTCTTTAAAAAAACCTTTTGCTCTTAATTGCACATCTTACCTTCAAGTCAGTTTCCCTCCAAAATATTCCTGGAATGTCATTGGTTCCATTTTTACCTCCATAGTTTGCCGAGATAATATTTCTCAAAACCTCCTAGTGACCCTGACTAAACAAATGTCTGTCATAGAAACAGGACCCAAAGGCTGAAGACTGATGCAAGAATGTATGGAGAGAAAATGGGAACTGTCCGGGCAGTCATTGGTATGTCCTTTCTTAGTTTTGGAAGCTGCAGGCCCTGCACTTCCTATATAAGCAAATATATTTGTCCCTCTCAGGTCTCTGAGGTGGTTGAAGAATAGACAGCTAGAGTCTCACAGTTAAATTTTGAGTTGTTTAGGAATCAAGAGGGTGTTACAGATCTAAGAAGATACTCTTAAAAGTGTGTTGCAAGTTAGTATGAATGTTGAGTCACATATAGACCTTTAAACTCATGGAGATGGTTAGATAGTAGAATGTTAAAGTCAGGGGCCAAATATGTATAAACTGGACATGGGGAAGGTATACTGGGCCATTTAACTCTCAAGAAAAGAATATTTTTAAGCTCAGAGTTTTAGAGTTCTCAGTCTCTATGGCACCATATGTTTGAGCAGGGCATCATGATAATGTCACAAGCATTGTATATGAATCTGAAGGGTACCCAATAAAGTTTCTGGTCTCCTGTGTGCCAGAACATCAAAACTGGACCAAGAACACATGGTTGGAAATAGAAACAGGGGTGGCTTATTAAGGAACGGAAAGCACATTGAAAATGGGAATTGAACTATTGAACCAGGGGGCAAGGATGCATCCAAAAGCACCAGGCCATGGGACTCATGACCCTTTGGAGGTTATCCACATAGTGCCCAATGTTTCCATATTTGTATGTGGAGGTCATTTCTCTAGCATTCTCTGTTGTACAGAGCCCAGATGGGAGAGGTCTTCTTGCCACATGCTTCAAGTTGATCAAGGTTTTGAGCATTCTTCACGATAAAGGACATTGTAGGTATGATATTTGACAGGATATGTTTATAGAATATATATTGACTTCTGCTAGTATTTAATGTAATTAGATGTGTGTGTGTGTGTGTGTGTGTGTGTGTGTGTGTAATATCTTTAAATGTCTTGTGCCAAGTAACATATTTGTTGAAGAATATCCATTAGCTGCTCCCTCTTTTCGACTTTTATAGCTTTAGTATTAGATACTTACTGACTCTTAAGTTCATCTTTTTTTCATTGAACAACTCAAAACTTAAGTGCTGGGGAGATTTTGTAGGTCACTATAAAAATATGGGCTTTTGTAAATGCTACTCATTTTGTTTTTAATGAACATAGGAAAAGTCTGTTGTCTTTCCTCATGTTATTTTAAATATGTGAATATAATTCATTTTCTATATCATTCTCTTCTTGCTAAACATTTTCTATGTCCCTTGGACTCTTACAGGAATTGGTCTGACTCTTAGTGAGGGTATCTTCTTTCCAAAGCCTAGGCAGTTGCTACTTCACTTCTTAGATTTCCCTTTTTTTTTTTTAACACTGAAATTCTCTAGTGCCTTTCAATTGTCATACACAGCCCTCAAACACATGCTCCATTTTTTTTTCCAAAAGAAAATGAAAATGTTTTTGACATGCAGAGATCTCTGACTTTATTATGTTTTATTTCACCAGTAATAAGTTCTTCCTTGGTACCTCTTCTTTTCTTCACTATTCTGTTCCTCTAGTGTGTTCAAAAAGTCTGCCAACTTGAGATGTCTGCAGTGATGTGCTATCGAGAGTTACTCTAAAAAAAAAAAAAAAAAGGAAAGGCAGTGTTTTCAGGAATGGAAAAATGTACTTCAACTGTCTTAGTGAGTAAAATTTTATTAGATGGTTAGGTGTAGAATAGTGTTGAAGGAAACTTAGTGAACTTGTCAGTGAGAATAAATGTATTTCACCCACAAGACATCAATATATTGTGGACAGAGTAAATTATTGATTTCCAAATGGGACATGGGAGGTGCACTGAGAGGTCTTTAGAATTACTGCTGCTATTCCATGGTTGTTGGGCCATGGTTGATGTCAGTCAACATCTAATTTAGCTGGTATTACTCCACATTTATAGTTTTTTCTTCCTCCCTTTAAATTCAGTTTCCTCATAAGATTTATAGAAAGTATGCTAAATTTATTTTAAAACCACTGGGATCTTTTGAACATTTTTGGTTGCTGTCTTGATATATATATTTTTAATGCTGGTGGAATATTTGCTTTAAGCCCCTTGCTATCGCTGGGGTCCTTTGTGACAGTGGGGTTTTGTGTGTAGCAATTAACAAAGATGCCACCTGCAAGGGCTAATGACACTAAATGGAGATGTAAGGTTTAGGAATAGGTGAACTAAGGAACTGCTCAGTCCCTGCTGTCATGCAAATGTCCTTGATACTGAACAAAGGGGAGTGAAATTACAGTTCACGGGCTGTATCGAAACAGAATTACTCCTATCGAGAATGCTTCCTAAGGTTCCCAAAGGCTGTGCAGCCCTTTAAATCAGCAAGCTCCTTTTATTTTCAATCACAAATGGAAAAAAAATGCACCTCCTTTTCTCTATTTTTTCCCCCTTTCAAGAAATCCAACGTATAACTATTGTTGAGTCACCAAATCGTCCACCCAACAGGGAAATGCCATCCCTTGGTAGCCTCAATGCAGGAGACTTAGCACGGAGGGAAAAAGTAGAGGAAATGGATCATAACAGCACTGGCTTTTTCTTCATTTTACAATGTTCTGCCTTGCTTGACATGTTTACTTTACAAACACTTATATTCCTGGCTCAGAGTTGCTCTCTGAGCACCATGGTGCATTATTAATGTCAAGGTAGAGGCGATTATGCAGCAAATGTTGCTCCCTGGGCTCTGAAAAGCATTTTAAAAGCCAATTTAGGTCACACATGGTTCAGTCTCTAAGAAATCTTTCTTAATTGTTCAACTAAAGAGAATGCCTCCAGGCATTTATTAACAGGCATTCCAATGGACTGTGAATCCTATGATGTGTGAATGTGCCAAGGAGAGAGCAGAGAACCTCACAGGCTGGTGGAGAGGGTGATTGTGGTAGAAGGGAGGGACCCTGAGGTCATTTATTTTATTTTTATTTTTTATTTTTGGTTTTTCGAGACAGAGTTTCTCTGTGTGTAGCCCTGGGTGTCCTGGACTCACTTTGTAGACCAGGCTGGCCTTGAACTTGCAGAGATCCCCTGCCTCTGCCTCCCAAGTGCTGGGATTAAAGGCATGCGCCACCATGCCCGGCCATTTATTTTATTTTAAAGCCTCACCGAATTGTAAGAAAATTAATAGAGCAAAGAACACAATTTCACTAAAAAACATATGACAAATTATGGACTGTTTTACCAAAGAAAACTGCCCTTATTTTCTTCATTACAGTACCTTTTGAGATTCAGATGACATAGAATCTGTCAGATTCAGAACCAGATACAAGATCTAATTTTAAATGGATCATTTCTTTAGTGTGTTTGGGTTAGTGTTGTTCTTTCTGAGACCTCTGATGGCTAGATGGGCCAGAGTGACAAAATTTGAAGCCCTGGCTAATGAAGTCAACAGAAAGAAACCTTCTTATGGAATAGAAAGTTCTTAAGGTAATTCTTAATCTCAAACTTCTTGTGGCATAGATAGCTCTTAAGGGAAGATCTAGAATACACTCTATCCTAAGGGCGGCCATCAATGTTCCTGGTAGGGAATGAAGAAAATGGAGGTTTGCTAAGGTTTATCATCTGCCCAGAAAACTACATTAGCAAAGATTATGGATGGTTCTAGATGGCTCCTCTTTTCTTCCATTGTTTATACCTCAAGTTCCAAACTTCACTGTATAGTGTACAAATTTTGCCATACATTTCTCTGAAATTATGAATAAACAAAATAAATGCACCTCATATAGAAACACCAGGTGTCAAGTAGTTTAATAAAGAAACAGAATTAAAGACTCTGCAAGGGATGTGATGAATTCTCCTAGGTGGGACCTGTAAAGAAGATAGGGAAGCTGGAGAGAAAGGAGGAAAAAGTCCAACCTTAGCTCCATTTGTCAGAAAGGCCTGGAACATGGCACCACATACTTGTCTTACCTTCATGCTAGTGAACATGTCTTTTATTTAAAAAATTTTAAATCAATCTTTAAAAGTTAGTGTACAAAATAAAGGGTTTAATTATGGTACTTAGGGAAGCATTAAATATTCCATTATTGTCATAAATTTTGCAGAGAAATATTTGCAGGTTCTTAGCCTCATTGGTAAAAATAATTTAAAGACACTGAAGACCACTGGACACTTAGAACCCACAATTCAGATGACCCAAGCTAGATCTGACCAGAAAACTTCTTTCCTAAATCTAGCTTCCATGTTTCTAGACAGTGCCATGTAAGCTGCCAAAGGAGGGAAGCAATTAAACTGTCTTATCTGGCCAGGTGTGGTGGCACACACCTTCACTCAGGAGGCAGAACAGGCAGACCTCTTTGAGTTCAAGGGCAGCCTGGTTTACATATTGAGTTCCAGGGCAGCCAGAGCTACACAGAGGAACCCTATCTCAAAAAACAAAACAGAACAGAAGAAAACCAAACCAAACCAAAAAGCAGTCTTACCCAAATGCAACACTTATGAACCATGACAATGATTAGCATGGCAAGATGTGTTTAAAGGTATAATGAGTGGTGCTCATATGCCAGTGGTAACCAACAGCTGTCTAATTGGACTAATGACTCAGAAAATGGAAATTATGCCTGGTACTGGAAAACTAGCTGTTGGAGAAAGGTCTTAAACATGATTTTTAGAGACTGATACAGTGCTCAGAGATCTGGTCACTGCCCTTTCTGAGGCACTCTCTGATTGGATAATAAAAGTCACTGAAAGCCAATTAGCTGGCCAGAAAGAGTATAGGAAGGCAGAACTTCCTGGGAGGAACTAAGGAATACTGGGAAAATACAGAGCAAGCTCCTTCTCTACTAAGAGACTTGGAAACAGAAAGATATCTCGGTGTGAGCTCTGTGAGCTCTGAAGGTACAGCAAGCCACATGGCAGATTGAGAATAATTGGTCAGGTTAATTTATGTGAGCTAATAGGAGTCAGCTAAGGTCTAAGCATTGAAACATTAAAAGGTCTTGATATATTTATCATACAGTTCTCCAGCCAAGGTGAGCCAGGCCTTCCAGGCCTACAGATCTCCCGCCAGGCCCTGCTGGCTGCCCTAGGTCTTCTGACCTCCCAGTCACTCTGCAGAACTAAAATAACAATTTATAGTTATTACTAAATATACTTTTTAAACAAAGTTTTGGTTTCACCTAACCAACTTCCCAGGACTAGTGATGTCATGGATCTTAGACAAAAATCTACTATTAATCCAGCATAATTTTTTACTACATTCTAGAGAATTCTACCATTGACTCAGATATGAACTCACAGAGACTGAAGCACCAATGTACTGGGTCTTCTGAGGTCTGTGCCATATAGGGCCTTATTTACTACATTCTAAACCTCATCTTTATATCCAGAGATCAGTGTAACTATGACCACTCATTAAAAAAAAAATATCTCTATACAGCAAATAGAGGTCATCACCGAAAACCACATCTGGACATAGTTCAGTGATCAATGGATCATGGGGAGCCAGCCCCAGTGGATACATCTACATTGCAGCTCCTGAATCTCTAGCTGAGGGACAATCATGGAAGAGGGTGTAGAAAAATTGTAAGAGCCAGAATACCAGGAAGTCTGCTGTAAAACAGTCTCTTCTAGAAATGGTTGTATAAACAAGACCAGCACAAAAGCCATATATATTAATAGAAATATTAACTGTGGAAGGGGAAAAGTTTCACAGGATCTCATCCCTAGACAAACAACTACAGGCAATGATTGACTGTTGGGGGAAGAATTAGCCTGTCCCAGAGATGAGCTCCTTTATTGGTTGTCTAATGCAGAATGTTCAGTCTTGAGACCACATACACATAAACAACAAAAATAGAGTCATCAAATTGCATTTATACATATTTGCCACTACAATGACTATGGTTCTCCTTTTTGCCACTCTGTAGGCTGTTTTGAGAAATAAACAACAGAAAGTATCCATTGAACTTATAACATGCTGCCTGGAACTTAGTGAAAGACTGCTTATTAAGCAATACTTCATTATCATTCTTGTTCTTCTCCACAGAAATTTGGCAATATCATAATTTTCACTCAATTCCTAGTTTACTTCTAAGACAATACGAATTGAATAATTAAGTTTTGTAGAATAAACTTGGCTGAAAAGAAAAGTTTTCTTACTTGGCCCAAGATCAAGATGCACACTTTCTAATTTCCAAACTTTTCTCTTCAGCAGAGAAAAGAGAGAGAGAGAAAGAGAGAGAGAATTTGTAAATTATATTCATCTAGAGATGAATTGATGTTGTGCAGGAATTAAACTGGATGGGAGTCTGAAAGAAACATCAGATGCATAATGGGTCCTCTTTTCTATAACAGAGAATTACTGGAGGGGAGCATGAGAATGACCTGAGATAACACTTTCGCCTGGCCACGCCTGAGATCGCCTCTGGCCTCAATCTCTCACTGAATGCTTGAGTGACTTTCGGATCTATTCCGTGTAAGTTAAACCATTTTCTCTTGTCTCATTTTCTTTCCAGTGGAGGGTGGAGGTAAGCCTTGAATGCGAGCTTGATTTAAACCAGAACCGTCTTGCTATGTTCCTTAGGCAGGAAAAAAGAATGTAAGCACAAATTTTTCTTGTCCCTAAGGAGCCCGTGGAGTTGTCCCCCAGTCCAGGGAAGAAGCTGGAAGGCCCAGCACTGCGGATGCTGATTCATTGAGGAAGTGTCCTCTGCAGAGGCAAGACATTCGTCATTTCTCTCTTGCTGGTCTTTCTCTTCCCTGAAGACTCCATAATGTCCAAATTGGACATACTAGTCTGTGTTAGCCAAGGGGAAACTAATGGCACCCCTTAAGTAAATGAAATTGATTGGGCCATTCCTGGGAATCCATTTTATAGAGTCATCTGGCTTACTGAATGGCCTCATGTTACAGATAAATAAAATCCTACAGCAAAGGAGCCAAACCTGCTTTCCAGTTATTTTTCCAGAAGTATAGTCTTTTGTTGCCAGAAAAGATTTAGCTCTGTGATAATGAGGAACACTGGACTCTGAGATCATTGGGCTTCAAGTAGCCTCTGTTTTGTAAGCCCAATTACCACTGTCTATAATGGCTGCAGACACCTTATTTTCATACTCCTTCCTGTATGCCCACAGAACTCTAGCTTTCTCTTTGTCCCCCATACCCTGGACTTTGGACTTGTGGTTCCCTTGCGCAGACGTATTCACTTAAGCCAGTCTGGCTCTTTGTGAACAGTTTCAGTGCAAATATATTGCTTGTTTGGATGGCTCTGTGCTGAGAGTTCCTAAGGAGATACCTGTGTCACTCCTGTGCATTCATTATCTTGCATCTTTCTCTTATGTGAGACCATCTTAGATTATTGTTTGTATACTTGATTATTCTTTCCTTTCCCCTTCTGTGATGAAAGTTTCAGTTGACCACTGTCTGTCTCTGTGTCCTTCATGTTTAGGAAAGTCCTTCTACACAATAATACTGAAATAACATTTGGTAAAAGAATATCGAATAAGGCAGATAATCAGGATCAAGATCAAAACTAATGTTGCAAAAATTGGAAATCTTAGTGTTCTTTCTTGGTCTTAGTTTTCCCACAATACAAGACTTAGAATCTTTTATGATGCATATATTTTATGTTATGAGTCTATTAAAACTTTCAAATTTTGTTAACGTCAATTTTTTGTTGCATATACCAAAAAAAAAAAAAATTCTGCTCTCGGAAGATGGCGGCGACCTACACTGACGTATTCTGAACGCGGGGAAAAAAGAGCCATAAAAAACACAGAGATATTGGGCACTGTGCAA
>CAJQZJ010032499.1:2027631-2041506 GCA_907164525.1 Lophiomys imhausi | reverse complement strand
GTAGAATGTTGAAGTCAGGTGCCAAATACATATAGACTGGACATTGGGATTGTATGCCAAGCCATATAACTCTCATAATTTTGGCCTAATTACCTCTGTTGTTTTGTATTGTATTTATTATTATAAGAGTAAGAGCCATTTGTTGGACTGAAAGGGGGAGCTGTTGGGGGGAAAAGATATATCTTAAACTTAAAAAAAAAGGAAGGGGATGGGTGGGTTGAGGCGGAAGAGGGTGGGAGGGTGGGACTGGAGGCGGGGTAGGGAGGGGATTTCAATTGAGATGTAACTTGAAGAAATAAAAAATAAAGTAAAAAAAAAAAAAAATTCTAACACCACTGGTGTCAGGAGAGAATGTTCTCCTTCCTTCTTTGAAACGATGTCTTTATAAAGCCAAATTTATAAATTACTTCAACTCTACTCTTCTGACATCACAAAAGAATGTTCCAAACTTATTTATTTAAATGGAAATCTAGAGACTAAACTGGGATATTTGAGCCTTAAAATCCTGGGATATTAAATGTAAGAATGAAGTTTTTTCTCCAGTTTTTAATAGTTTATCTTTTAATGAGAAGTGATTTTTGGTGAAGGTTAGTAGAATAAACTCACTAGAGTTTATGTCAATGACAGTTAAGAAATGAGCAGTTCTGGCTTTAATTTTTTTAGAAGTTCTAAAGTGACAGAAAATTTCTCATAAGGTGATTTTCTAACCCACACTGGTGGCTCCATCATTTTTCTTAGCAGGATGTCCAACTTTTCTCTTAGAAGACTATAGTTATTGGGTTCAGTTGCACATTTGTGCTGTAATCACATGCTGTTGGTGGTCGTTCACACTATTCAGTTGAATCTTTTGATTTATATTCTTCATTCAATGTACATACCAGTTATATAATTCTAGAAATACCATAAATTTTATCAATACATTTTATTATTTACTCACAGATATTTTTGTAGCACCTGGTATGCCATGTCAGAGCTCTAACTACTGTTTATAAATTCAGCTTCTATTAGACTACACAAAACATAATAAATAATGTGAACAAAATGGCAAAAGAACAAGGGAAGTTTAGGTTCTAAATATATTAGAGGAAGAGAAGCATGTTCTTCTATATCTCTGCTTTGAGGAGGTGGATGTGTTGGAATACTCTAGAGAAATTCCATGTGAGTTTTAGTGAAAGATTTTTTGGATTATATTGACTGGTGGGCATATTTTGGGGGATTATCATGATTTTTTTAAACTTAGGTGAGAAGAACTTTCCATAGTGGGTGGCACCATCCTGTAAGCAGGAGGTTGTGTACAGTATAAAGCTGAGTATTAATTAGTATGCATCTATTAATTCATTGCTCTCTGCTCTTCATTGTCTATGCAATATTATCAACTGGTTGAAATGCTCACTGTCTTGACTTCTCCACAATTTGGGGCTGTAACCTGGAATTGTAAATCAAATAAGCACTTTTTCCCTTAAGGTGTTTTGGTCAGGATATTTAAAAAAAGAATTTATTTATGTATGTGTTTGGATGTTTTGCCTGCATGTATGTATGTGTACACATGCCCATGGAAATCAGAAGGTGTTGGCTCCCTCGAACTGGAGTTACAGATGGTCGTGAGTCACCATGTGGATGCTAGGAATTGAACTCATGTTCTCGGCAATTGCAACCAGTGTTCTTAACAACTGAGCAATCTCTCCAACCACATTGGCCAGAATATTTTATCATAATAACAGGAAATGAAACTAAGACATCACCTGTCTCTAGCTATTCCTCCTATATATTTGAAGCTTGGAGAGACATTAGAGAGAATTAACACACACAGTGCCAGAGTTGTAGAAATTTGATGGCTTGCAAATGACAGACTAGTGACCTAGGAAAGCTGATTTAGACTTCTAGTCTCAGTTGTTATAGAGTCATTTTGAGTCCAAAGGGAAAACAAAAGCAATGCCCCAGCTCAGAGTGGTTAGAAGGAGTAACATCTTACTTGTGAGAGGGTCAGACTTCCTGTTTCATTGAGTCACACTCATTGAAAAAGGTATGCCCACATAGAGGAGTTCAATTTTCTTTATCAACGTGTGGATTCAAATGTTAATGCCATCCCTAAACACTGTGGATGCAACTGTAATGGTATTCAGCCAACTATCTAGGCAACTATGGTCCAATTGACACATGAAATCAGTGGGTTTGTCCTGTCTCTTGATGTTTTAGTAGCAATTACATTGTTGAAATCCTTAGAACAAAATTCCTTTTTCAAAAAATGAGGAAAATGTTTACTTTTGCTTATTTCAAAGTCCCCAACATTCATTGTCTTTCTGTTCTAATTCCCGATTAGTGTTCATGAAATTAGCTCTGTTGAATTGCCCGTTTTTTTTTTTTTTTTTAAATGGGGACTGTAAGTCAAGGTACCTGAAGGCATACATACATGTGAAGCAAGCTACCCTCAACAGACACATGCTGGTAAGTTAGTGCTAACTGAGAAGTTGACATGATCAGAAACCAGCTAGGAGACCAACCTCCAGGCATACCTACAAGGTATTTTTAATCTCTGGGCATACTTATGAGGAAGTGATTACATTGAAGAATCTGAGTGAGGTAGGAAGACTCCCACTTAGGTAGGCAGCAGCACCATTCTCTGGGCTTGGGTCCTACACTGTACGAAGAAAAAAGAAAGGTAGCCAGTAGGAGTAGTCACTGCTCTCTGCTTCCTGATTGTGGGTGTGACATGACAGCTAATTCAAACTCATGCTGCCTTGACTTTCCTGCTGTGATGAACTCTACCTTTAAACTGTGAATTGAAATAAACATTTTCTTTCCCTGTGTTGCTTTTGTCAGTATATTTTACCACAGTGACGGGGGTGGGGGTGGGGCTCTAGACTAGGAATCTTGGGTGCTCCAAGGAAGGTAAGTGACTAGATGCAGGGATTTGAATATAGTGGCTCTTGGAGTACCTTCTGCTGTACACATCACTTGCCCTTCCTTCAACACCTATGGGATAAACTTCCCTTTCACCTATGTTAGCTACATTTGTTTGCATTGCTTGCAGCGCAAGGTATCCATCCTAATAGAACCTATGGTTTTCCTCATCCCTTTGTATATAGTTCTAATGGGAAGAAATCTCAATTGTTTTATATTTGCTGCTGGGGTAGGTTTCCCACAAGATTAAGTATTCACCTGAAGCCTGGCCTGGCACTGAGAATTTTGAAGGAAAGCTGCCTTTTGACTTGCTTTCATTTTTGTATTGTCAAATTTGGTGAGATCAGATCTAATACCATTGCTTTTTCTTAGTCTTAAAAATCTTCTTATGAGCCTCGGTTTTCAAGTGGGACTCCTGGGGTTATTCAACCTTCTGTGTTGTCTGCTTTCACAGGAATCAAGATGGTTGATCAAGCCACTTCACCACTTTTTTTTTTTTTTTTTTTTTTTTATAGTAAAAAAATATTTACCAACCTCTCGAAACCCCAATGAAGGAACTAAAACCAGAAAAAAACAGGTGACAAGATGGGGACCTATCAACATGAAGATGCAAGGATGTAATGTTCTCCACTTACACTGACTTCAGCACCCTGCCATATGCTGTTACTTGCTCTTTTTCTCATCTCTGAATTTTACATCTCACAGAGTGGTCTGGTATGTCCATCAGTACTGAATGTCTCTAGCACTGAAGAGACTCCAGACCTCTATACTAAATTCTAGAACTGAGTCCAGTGAGGGACATGGGCCAGGGGATTGCTCCTGCATCTGCTTTAGGAAGCCATGCCTCTCGTACCATTGTTCGGCTTTGTGTTGCAGATGAATGTTCCCCTTTGACAATTGCGCTTGGCTCCTTTAGAGTCTTGCAAATCCTTGGATTGCCATCTGGGTTCTCTCAAGTGGGCCTTACCATTGCCTTTTCATTTTCTTTTCTATTTTGCACTGTTTTGCCTTTGTCCCCTTTTCCTATTTAGCTCATATTTTAGCGGTGTTCATACTCAGTGTGCCCTCATTTTTACGTCTCTTTTATGTGTATGAGTGTATTATGGATAAACCTCCAGCTATTGCAATCCCATCAGCAAACATTTAAAGCTGCCTTTTATAGCCCGAGTACGCTTCGTTATTCCTCTCACATTTCATGCCTCGCTGTCTGTTGTAAGTTCCTCAATGCATTTCAGCAGCCTTTTCAGATACTCTGTGCCAGTATCCACTGGGACATCATGTATTGCTAAGGTCGAAATTTTCCTTTCTGTGAAACTGCAGTTTTTTTCCTTTTTAAGATATATCATGTGCTTAGGGCAGGCACATGCTTAAAAAAAATTCAAGCAACTTAACTTCCTCAACTTAAAAATACTAACTTGAAAAATATTCATACATCTACAGGGGCAAATCACAGACTTTTTTTGGCCCATCTAGCAAGTGACAAAATACAATGCTTAAGAGTCTGTGCTTCTCTATTATATCTTCCCTACCCTTGGGTTATATATTACGGCATCTACAATGTATTTATCTTCATAGAAGGTACATATATGTTTTCATTTTCTACAACTAAACTGGACATTTCAAGTCAAGTACATGAAGCACTTCCATAGAAGTGTTTTAAGCAACCTGATTTAAGCCAGCATACTTTTCATTTTTAGAACCCAAAAGCAGAAAAGTCTGCTTTTTTTTCCCTCAACTCTATTATTTATCTCCCTATTTATATAACTAAAGTGGTAAAGTACATTTTGTTGGAATGGTTGTGGGAGGTCAATGAGTATCAAAGTTTCTCGAATAGGTTTGGTTCCATGTGGGTATTCATACCAAGGCTGTAATAATATTACTCCCCCCCAACCCCCAAAGGTCAACTCTTCCTTTTTTTCTGATATACTAAGCTGCAGTCAACTTTTCCTCTTGATGGTTTTCTTTTCTTATGCAACATGTGGATGGACCTCAGTTTCCCTGTGTCTACAAATGCTCTGAATCTTGTCGGGACCTGTCTCTTCTGAATTGTATCAGCACTCCTGAGGTCATCTTCTTCTACTGTCCATAAATGGTTTGTAGTAGATGACTGCACTATTGTTCTGGTGACATCATGGGAAGAATGGATAATTTTCCCAAGGGTTGACAGTGATATTAGACCTTGATTTATGGTGTAGTAGAGAAGGGGCAAGAACAGACCCCGAAGGTAAGAGTGAGAAGAAGATCCATTTGTCAGAGTTCCAAACAACAGTAGGAATTACAGTTTTAGATAAGATCAAAAGGAAAACCCTGATTTGGAACACAGTGAAATATGAGCAGATAGTAAAAGCTTTATACCTTTCTTGGTATCTCTCTTTCTGTGGTTTTTCAGTTCTCTGAGTGGTAATTTGGATTCCCGTTCCTACACACCATTAGCCTGTGCACTGGCTTAATAATTATCATAAGATAACTTGTTAGGTAGACCTTTGGCTTATGTAGAAGCCCAACCTGACTATCTGCACATCCCCACCTCTGTTTAATGACACTGTTTTATGTTCTCTGTTAACACGTTTACTCTGCCTTATAGCTCCAACTGCCTCCTTCAGCAATATGCACCCTGGCTGGATATTTACTGTGGGTTAGATAGTTGTCCATGGAGTTCACTTTCCTTCTGGGAAGATGAACATGGGATTTTCATGGATAATGAAATAAAAGTTGAAGAATAAAATTCAAAACAGAGCTATGGTTTCAGTGTTCATGTACTGGGATTGTTGTCCTTACTTTTGCCACGTGTGAGGTAGTATGGAAACTTTAATTGATAGAATTTAGTGGTCAAGTAATTAGGACATTTAAATGGATTGGCTTCTGGAGGATTTTGTATAGTTATTTTGGAACCTTGGTAATTTTTCTGTGAGGATTGCTATGTAGAGAGAGTCTGAGCTCTAAATCATGCTGGCTTTGGTCTTGTTCGAGGACATATGCCATTGGTGGTTGGTGGTGGGTTTTGAGCTTTCAAAAGACCATGCCAGGCCCAGTTCCCACCCTCCTGCAATTTCTGGATAAGATGTGATCTCTCAGCTACTGTTCCAGCCCTATATTTTCCTGCCTGTTGTCATCTTCCTGCCAAGATGGTCATGGAATAACCCTCTGTAACTATAAGCAAAGTCACATTTGAATCCTTCCTTTAAAAGTTGCCTTGGTTATAGTGTTTCACCATAAAACTAAAACAGTAAGTAAGGCAAAAACCTAGTGAACACAAATGGACACAATGACAAGTAGGTCAAGTCAGATGGTTGTTAAACAATCATCTATAATTCTTTGTTGTTTTAGGATATCTCGTATTAAGATTCTGGCATCCCTAGTGTTTAATAGAGATTCCTTTCCACTTGTTTAGTCATACTGTCATATACTAACTTTCTTCCAATCCAATGTTTACAGTTCATGTGTGGAGGGATCCTCATACCATGTAGTCTGGATGACTAAGTAACTTGATCAAATGTACAAAAGTTATGAGGATCTAGGTTTCAACTTTGTCAGTCGGCCACAAAAACTTATATTCTTAGCCATTAAACCATTCTCCCCATAAACCAGACTACATTTCCTTCACTTGTAAAACCATAACAGCATTGGGAATTTTCTCATTCTATTATTATGTGAAGGTGAAATGAATTAACACACACACAGAGAAAAGCATAATGACTTATTAATTTCAATACCTTATTATTTTCCAAAAGATATGAAAAGTTCCTGAAGGGCTGAAAATTAATTTTCTAGGATAAAGGGCACAGTTAATTAAGACCAATCAACAGTTAAGTCCATTCTTCTTTGTAGTAAGAATTTTGCTAAAAACCAAACAGTTATGAGAATGTTTTTGTTTAATCCTAGGTGTGAGGCTGCTTCAGTTAAGACCACAGGTGCAAACTAGTAACTATGCCTTGTGAGCTAGTAGGGTTACGGCTTAGCCAGGTAAGCAAGTTTAACTCAGAGGACTTGAGAGAGGGAATAAAGCAAACCGGAGTCCAGAGGAGAAGAGAAGCACTACAAAAAAGAAAGTGGAGTGCCACAAAGAAGAAAGAGGGTCACTAAAAAGAAAAGAGAGGGACACTACAAAGGAGAAGGGGGCAGTACAAAGAGGAAACAGGTTGTTGTGCTCACTGTAGTAGATGCTTCCCACAAACAGTTGCTGGTTTTCTTGCTGTCATTTCTTGGTTTGCTGATGTGCTGATATCTGTCTCTAATGGGTTCTGCTGAGCTTTGCTCATGTTGCCCTGGGGTAATAACTCTGAGTCAGTAGGTAACATCCACTTTGATTTTTCTTTTGTATTATACTAGGACCTAAAGGACTATAGGAAGTGTGAAGGAAGCCCAGGCATTGATAATGTGTTCACAGGCTAAGTCTGAGTCAAATAGGGAACTCTTTGTGCTGACAAGTATAGTTAACCTTTTGGAGATTATTTTTTGTGCATTTTAGAAATCAGCTATCTAAGAGGACAGTTGACTAGATAATCCTGGGGCCAACCTGGTGATTAGATTTGTTAGAGTTATGAACCTTTCTTCTCTTTATCTTCTCCTTGAGTTTATTTTCATCTTCAGGATAAATCCCTGATTTAATTTTTTATTAAATTTTTTTTTACCTGGGTTTGGGGGTTGTTTGTATTATGTATTCCATAAAAAAGTCTGTGTAAGTCTATAAAAAGAAACTTCATCCACAGCACCACAGACAACCAGATATAGTAGTGCAAACCTGGAATCCTAGCACTTAGGAGGTAGACATAGAAAGATCAGGAGGTTAAATCCATTTGTGGCTACATAGAGAGTCCAAGGCCACCTTGGTAGGTACCAGACCCTTTCTCAGAAGAAAATCATTGCCACTTTTCTTCTGTTTATGTCTTGATTTTATTTTTCCTTTATGGTGAGAAACTTAGGTGACTGCCAGCACTCTATTTTACTCTGAATGACAATGAGTCTGTCACCTGAAGGTTTGGAGTCTCCCCAGATGAGTTTTTGAAGCATAGATGTCCTTGAAGATATTGCAAAAGTTGGTGAAACTGCTGCAGTTGGGTAGACAGATAAAATAATTCCCATTATTTTTCGTGCTCCTGCCTCTAGGCTGAGCTGGCAAGCCTGAAGAGGAAGTCTCCATGGTATATTTCTTCATTTTGCTCTCTGGCTGGAGGCCTGGATTTGCAGCTGTACCCAGAAGCAAGGTTGCCTGAAGAAGCTCATGTTGCCCTGAAATTGAGAGGTTGATCTCTTCTGTCCATCCAGCTCCAAATTTAATTGTACTTTTTCCTCTAGGTTATTAAAGTTGTGCCAAGTATTGTCGCTGTACACTATACTAACAACGAGAAAATTAAGTGCTGTACTTGTCTTCTATTCTGCTGTTCAAGTCGAAGCACGAGAGATGTCAGAGCACTCTGGATGCATAGCTTTCAAACTGAAGACAGTGAGCTGGTATTTTTGGCATCTCAGCATGGGAAATAGGTGTAGTGAGTGCGAAAGATAATTGTGTAACCTATCGAAACCTTGAACTGAATCAGTTGTGCTGAGAGAAAGGTGACCAGAGCCAAGCTCATCTGAGAGGGGTTGTCTGCCTCATTTCTGAGAGGGCTTATAATAAAATTCTTCTTCTTGAATGATAATTCTTCCATCATGAAACTCTATAATTTCTCATATTTTCTCCACTTAATGATGAGTTTCTAATCAGATCATTTGTTTTGGTTTTGTTCACAAGGAAGAAGATGATGGTATTTAAAAATTCAGAATTTAGAAGTCTTTGAGAACTGAAAATGAATTGAGTGTACTAAGTGCTTATAATGAAGGGATTGGAAAATGGCTCAGTCAGCAAAATGTTTCCTGTGAAAGCCAGAGGATGTGAGTTTCTGACAAGGGGTATGTATCTGTAACCACAGTGGTCAGGGGAAGGGAGGTGGTGGTGTCGGGTTTACTTTGACAGTAAGGAGAAGGTACAGGCAAGAGCATTCCTCTAGGTTTGGTCAGCCTGCCTAACTGACTTGGTGAACTCCAGGTTCAGTTAGAGTCCCTGCCTCTAAAAATATGGTGGAAAGTGGTTCAAAAGATAGCAAACAACAACCTCTGACCTCCACACTTCCTTATGCACACATATATTACACATAACACATAACACACACACACATTACACATAACACACACACACACACACACACACACACACACACACACACACACACACACACACACGCGCACCTCACCCCCCCCCCACCACACACACAGGATGTGATCTCCTGGGAAGAATTCTGAGTAATTTATGTAGACACTCTCTCACCAAAGATATGAAATGGGGTAAATGTTTTTGTTCTTTTAAAGTGTCAACTATACACAGTCTCTTTCTTTCAATAAGTATGATAAAGAGGCAGAGGGAGGGCAGTGACTCCTCATAAACAAGAGAAATATGGGAAACTGTCCCAGACAATAGGTGCTTACAAGATATGACAACTAAATGCAACGTGGCATTTTGAGCAAGATGCTGGAACAAGAAAAGCATATTAGGTAAGAACTAAGGAAACCTGAATAAATTAATAAAATATATGGACTTTAGTATGCACACACACATATTACACAGACACACACACACACACACACACACACACACACACACACACACACACTGAGCATATGGGTCTGTAACATGTTGATTCTATATCTCAGCTGATTTGCTCTTACAATGAAACAGTACTTGCTAAGGGGTATAGCATAGGCTTACTCTCTTAATTCTGTGCTCAGAAAGGTAAAGTGATTTAGTTAAAATTAAGCATTTATTGAATAACCAAGCTGAGACTTAAGCCTAAGACTACATGAAAACAGAGAATCATGGGATTTTAACCTTAGACTGACAAGAATTTTCTATTACTGCTGTAATAAATTGTTATCACTTTATAATATTTAACATCTATGCCTTCTATTACTTTTATCATTGTCAGGGATGAGAGTGGCTCATAAGCCTGAAATCAAGATACCACCAAGTAGTCCTCTTATCATAGGCTCTGGCGATGGTGTATTTTCAAAATGTTTCTAGCTTTGGTCCAATTCATCTCCATGTGGTCATAAACCTAAGGTTCTCATTTCTTATAAGGTAAGAGGCTCTGTTAGTGTTTGAGGTATTTACAGTCCCCCTGTCCCCTGTATTATAAAACTACCAAAGAGCACAGTGTACCTTTGACTTCGCCTTTGGCCTATCTCTGGCCTCAGTAGGTATTTGTCTGATTTTTCTAGGGTTTATATGATGCTATTGGACCGCCTGATAATTCAGTGTAGTCTTTTATCATAAAGCTAACTAATTAAGACTGGGAAAATGATTTAGTCAGTACAGTGCTTGCTTTGCAAGCATGAAGACCCTAGTTTGAGCCTTACACACACATACAAACTTGGGGAGGTAGAGATAAGCCAAGCAGATGCCTGGATACCTGATGCTCAATTGCTAGATAGCCAAATCTGCATGGTAAGTTCTTCAGGCCAGTGGGAGACCATGTCTGAATAAATAAGATGGATGGCTCCTGAGGAATTCTACCAGAGGTTGAGCCCTGGCACCCACATGCATGCATATACACATACATACATATTTGTTGTCTTAGCTAACTTTGACTATAACTTGACATACCCTAGAGTCACTTGACACACACACACACACACACACACACACACACACACACACACACAAACAAACAATACATCAATCTCATCACTGGGCTCCAGGTTCACCATAAGCCACATTCATGGAGGTGTTGCCACTTCATTTCAACTATGCATAAATGTCATAGTTGAAAATGGGGCTCACTTACTGTTGCTCAGCACTTTCTTTTCATTGTCTCTGATAAAAGTCATAAATTAATAAATACAGTGATAGCAGTCTGCACTGTAAGTATTCCTTGTTATCTCCAAGGCACTCTTTTTACCACGGGTCCTTCCTCTCAGGCATGAGGACTGAGTGAGGGTAAATTTCAAGCTTGAGCTTGTGGAGAGTGCAGGGGTTTTAAAGCATATGAGTTTTCACAGGAAAGAGTACTTCATTTTACATCCAGGCTATTGCTTGTACTGACTGTGCCTGGCAAAGATAATTGCCCTCTTTGTCCTTGTTCCTCATCTGCTGAGTGGTTAGTACAGTAACAAATGAGATCACGCCTAAAAAGCATTCAGCAAAGTGTCTGGCACCTAGAAAGTACTTTCTCCTTTCCACACGACTCACACTCTCACTTGTTTTGAGTATTTGTTTAGCTCTCTCTTTCTTAATGAAGTTCCCTCAAGTGTTTCACTTAAGACTACAACCTTCCTCCTACCATGTGATGTAGTTGGCCTTCCTGTTCTGCCTACTATCTTTTTTATTTTTCTTCATTCTATTGAGATTTTATCATATTCTGGTATAGTATAGTCACATTGTAATATAGTTATATTGTAGAAATGGAATATAGTCTAATGGGAAAGATAGTCTCTATAAGAACCCTGCTTTTCCCTTTTAAAGAATTAAAACAAAAAGTTCTCTAAACTAAAAACATCTCTATGATATTCTGGTTGAAGTTTCTGGTGAGCTTTAATTTACACATCTATTCACCTTCACATGATACATGAACACCAAATAAATATCTGGTGACTTTGTAATGTCTTCTGTTTTCTACAAGTTCCGCTTCTTCATTACTAATTATGGTCACCCCTAAACACAGATTAGAGCCACAATATAAATGAGCAGTTTGGGATTTATTTGAATTAAAGATGTTAGCAAATATTTCCTTTTGTCCTTGGCCTGAAATTTGGAGAAGTCTGTTTGGAGCCATAGAGACTCTAATTGTCTCATAAATTCTTTTAGAGTTGAATCTCTGCACACTTGATATTCTCTTTGTGACATTATGAACCACATTGGTATTGATCTTTGTATATTGATACAAAATTAAGGGTAACACTTTTTAAAGGTATTGTACTTAGTAATGCTTAAAAATGAAATGTGAAGTTTCGGCCTTTTGCTACCAACTTTCATAAACTGTTTAGGATAATTAAGAAATGCAAACTAATAGTTAGGCAAGCTTCTCATTCTGTTAGTACTATGACAGCCTATTATAGTTACTTGCTAAGCTAATCAGAAATAAACCTGCTAAGAGACAAGCAACATCTGCTTACCCTAATATAAGAGATAGATAGGGCCTCTTCAAAAACCTCAAGAGATCTGCAGAATATGGCATTCAAAGATGTTTTCGTAACTTTAGATTTTTTTATATCAAGACATATCAACTCCTGACAGCACCCCCTATTCTCCTCCAAGTAGAAGATGAGCATTGAAGAATCTCCAGTGGGAGATGGTTGAATTAGTGGCAAGCCCATCTCTTGGCAAGAAAAGCCCCTTGCCCCAACTGTAGACAGAATGCTGTCCAGAAAGGACAAAACTTGGAAGCAGGTAAGTCGACAGCCTAGCTCTCCCAAGACAGGGTAGGCAAGTCCTTCATAATTCTTGCTCCACAATCAATGTCTGTCTGAGAAACGGGGCTAAACGGCTGAAGATTGATGCTGTAATGTATGGAGAGAAAATGGGAACTGTCCAGGCAGCCACTGGTATGTCATTTCTTAGTTTTGGAAGCTGTGGGCCCTGCACTTCCTATATAATCAGATATATTTATCCCTCTCAGGTCTCTGAGGTGGTTGAAGAATAGATAACTAGAGTCTCATAGTTAAATTTTGAGTTTTTTAGGAATCAAGAGGGTGTTCTGGATCTAAGAAGATGTTTTTAAAATTGTGATGCAAGTTAGTATGAAAGCTGAGTTAGATATAGAACTTTAAACTCATGGAGATGGTTAGATAGTAGAATGTTAAAGTCAGGTGCCAAATACATATGGACTGGACATTGGGAATGTATGCTAAGCCATATAACTCTCATAATTGTGGCCTATTTATTTATGTTGTTTTGTATTGTATTTATTGTTATAAGAGAAAGAGCCATTTGTTGGACTGAAAGAGGGAGCTGTTGGGGGGAAAAGGGAAGAGGATGGGGGGTTGAGGGGGAAGAGGGTGGGACTGGAGGGGGGAGTAGGGAGGGGATTGTGATTGAGATGTAACTTTAAGGAATAAAAAATAAATTATTAAAAAATAAATAAAGAAAGAAAAAGCTAAAACAAAACAAAACAAAAAACCATTATGCACCCCTTTTCTATAATACTCCTTTGGGATGGTTAAAATACAGGTACTACTCTTCCCCTTCATCTCTTTCTTTTTTTTTTTTAAAAAGAGAAAGTGATAATGTTGGAAAATGAGAAATAATACATCAAATACATTACCAATATTTTCAAATTCCACACACATATTTTCCCTTGGTTCCAAAGACATATACTAATTACCATTAATTAAAAATTGGACCTTGGGACTGAAGAGATGGCTTAGTGAGTTTTAAAGAGCACTTGCGTTTTGATTCCCAGAGCTTACCCAGAAACATGAAGTGGAAAAGCTAGCATGGGTATAACCCCAAAACTTAGGGGGCAGAGACGAGGATGGCCAGTGCTAATGAATATGCATTTTAAATTATACATATAGGTATATTCCATTAGACCTTAGGTCTGAGTAAGTGTGGTCCCTGCCTTGATTGCCCCAGTTAAGGATGCATCTCATAAACACGGATATTCAGAAGGCTGGGTCTTCTGCTCCTGGGATTGGGGTGCTCATGCTGCATCATAGAACCCTTAAAGCCAGCCCTGGGAAACAGGTCTCCAGCTCCTGCCCTCTGTCTTTGAGGCAAAAGGGAACCAAATCCCAAATCCATAGCCCCGTGCGGCTTGTGCTACTGCTGGTTTGAGCAGTGGACAGGCTTATGCGCATAAGAGAAAAAAGCTTAATTTGTCAAACAGCTCCCATCAGATAGCATGAAATGTTTGCGTTTCTTACACCACAAAGTAGCCAAGTGTCCATTTCCTTGTATTGCTTCAGGTTCTAATTGATATTAGCAAAGCTCCTTGCTTGGCAGGA
>CAJQZJ010032499.1:1997710-2022631 GCA_907164525.1 Lophiomys imhausi | reverse complement strand
TGGTAGCGAGAGGTCAAAACTTGACATTTCATTTTTAAGTATTACTATGAACAATACCTTTAAGAAGCATTACCCTTAATTTTGTATCAATATACAAAGATCAATACCAATGTGGACAAATATAATCTTAATTTTGTATTAATATACAAAGATCAATACTGATGTAGCCCAATACAATCTTAATTTTACATTAATATACAAGGGTCAATACCATTGTGGCCAAATATAATCTTAATTTTGTATCAATATACAAAGATCAATACCGATGTAGCCCTATACAATCTTAATTTTGCATTAATATACAATGATCAATACCAATTTAGCCAAATATAATATTAATTTTGTATCAGTATACAAAGGCATAAGGCCATATTCAATAATCTGTCCTTTTTTCTTGATCTTTCCTATACTATGTCTATGTCCCATTTTTCTTCTGTCTGTTCACTCCTATATAGGAGAGAAAGGAGGATACAGAAAAGCAAAAGAGAGAAGTCCCTGGGTCTAACCTCCAAAACCCATTTAACAAGACCATTTAACAGCTTGTAGTCTTTTCCCCTAAATAACAAAATTTTCTATTATCTATCAAATAACCAAAGGGGGAGAACACCCTCCCCACCTTCTGGGGATGGGACGTTGTTCTCTTAAAATGACTTCCTGCTGATTTCGGGAGTAGTAAATCTGTTTGGGGCTCAAATAAGAGTGGAAAAATGGTTAAAAATGTTAATAGAATCATTTGATGTTCAGTCCCTTGTGCTCAGCTATTTAGATGTCCTACAAAGTTCATAGACAGAAGCTGATCTTCAGAACTTTACTGAAGATCTGGCTGGAGTAGTCTGTGGAGCTGAACGTTCTTAGCAATTTTGAGTTGTTGTGGTTATAGACTTTTGAGGAAACTGATATTGAAGAAGTCTGCAAGGCTGGATCATCTGGGCCACTCGTCTTCTTTGGTGTCTGATCTGTTTTCTGCTGAGGTTTCCGTTGTCCAGTTGTCCCTGGATTCCTTGAATGGATGCTTTAAATCTCCTGGAAAGATAAGAACAGAGCCCTGCCCTAATCCTAACTCTAGGACAATTTCCTTTTTTTCGGGGGGGGGGGGTCAGGTAATATTTTTCCTGGAGCAAATTTGGTTTTTTTGATAATATATAAAGTATTACCTTTCAATCCGGATTAAAGAAGAAATTATTTTGATATTTTGGAGCTAAACAAACCTTTAGTGTATATATTTTGAGATCTCAAAGGACAATTTGTTTGAATTGCAGCCTGCCTTTTGTAAGTAGCTTTTAAACTTAAATCTTTCCAAATCCTATGTGCCTGTCTCTGCATTCTAAGTTTTGGGATCAAAGACATGTGGTTTCCAACTGATGGGATTAAAGATGTGCTCCTCCACTCCTGGATCAAAGTTTTTCTCTGTTTAGAGCTTGTTTTGTATCAGGTGGCCTTGAGCTCTGAGATCTGCCTGTTTCTGTCTCTAGTGTGTTGGGATTAAGGGTTTATTCTTCCCCAATGATGTGACTAAGGGTGTGCACCATCACCACCTTGTTTCTTGTAACTCTAGAATTTATAAGACAACTAACTCTATAGTGATCCTCCTCTGTCTGCTGGAGGTAAAGGCATGGGCTAACACCATGCATTATCTTACCTTAGCTCTAAGTTTCTTCAACTCTTGGAGGTTTGTAAAACCAGGTTGAACAGCTGTCACCTTTAATTTATTTACAGTGTTTTAAACCTGTTTCCTGCTTTTTAATGCCAAACCATGGAAATAGCCTATACCTCTACAAAAAAAAAAAAAAAAAAACAAAACAAAAAACAAAAAACAAAAAAAACTTTTAAGCTGCTATCAAGTTTGTGTAATCTTTTTGAAGGCACTTAGTGCTATGAACTTTCCTCGTAGCACAGCTTTCATTGTGTCCCATAGGTTTGGGTATGTTGTGTCTTCATTTTCATTGAATTTTAAGAAGTCTTTGACCTCCTTCTTTATTTCTTCCCTGACCCAGTGGTCCTCTAGTAAAGAGTTGTTCAATTTCCATGTGAGTGTAGACTTTCTGTTGATTCTTTTGCTATTGAAGTCCAGCTTTATTCCATGGTGGTCTGATAAGATACAGGGGGTTATTTCCATTTACTTGTATCTGTTGAGGCTATCTTTGTGTCCAACTATATGGTCGATTTTGGAGAAGGTTCCGTGAGGTGCTGAGAAGAAGATGTATTCTTTTGTGTTTGGGTGATACGTTCTGTAGATATCTGTTAGGTCCATTTGGTTCATGATCTCTGTTAGACTCATTATTTCTCTGTTTGGCTTCTGTCTTGATGATCTGTCCATAGTTGTGAGTGGGGTGTTGAAGTCTCCCACTATTAAAGTGTTTGGATCGATGTGCGATTTAAGTTTTAGAAGCGTTTCTTTTATAAATGTAGGTGCCTTTGTATTTGGGGCATAGATGTTCAATATTGAGATGACCTCTTGGTGGATATTTCCTTTAATGAGTATGTAATGCCCTTCTCTGTCTTTTTTATTAACTTCAATTGAAAGTCTATTTTGTTTGATATTAGGGTGGCTACTCCAGCTTGTTTCCTGTGTCCATTTGCTTGGAAGACCTTTTCCCAGCTCTTTACTCTGAGGTAGTGTTTATCTTCAATAGTGAGGTGTGTTTCTTGTATACAGCAAAAAGATGGGTCTTGTTTATGGATCCAGTCTGTAAGTCTGTGTCTTTTTATTGGCGAGTTGAGTCCATTGATGTTGATGGATATTAGTGACCAGGGGTTGTTATTTCCCATTATTTTGGTTTAGCTGGCTGTCTTGTGTTTCTCTTTTGTTTAGTTGCTGTGGAGGTTTCTATTTCCTCTGTTTTCTTGGGTGTAGTTATCTTCTCTGGGTTGGAGTTGTCCTTCTAGGATCTTCTGTAGGGCTGGGTTTGTGAGGAGATATTGTTTGAATTTGATTTTGTCATAGAATATCTTGTTTTCTCCTTCTATGTTGATAGAGAGTTTTGCTGGGTATAGTAGTCTGGCTGGGCACCTATGTTCTCTCAGGGCTTGTAGGACCTCTGTCCAGGCCCTTCTAGCTTTTAAAGTTTCTGAGGAGAAGTCAGGTGTGATTCTGATGGCCCTGCCATTGTATATGACTTGGCCTTTTTCTCTTACAGCTTTTAATATCCTTTCTTTGTTCTCTACATTTGGAGTTTCTATTATTATGTGGCGAGAGGAGTTTCTTTTCTGATCTAATCTGTTTGGTGTTCTGTAAGCCTCTTGGATTTTTACTGGCATCTCTTTCTTTAGGTTTGGGAAGGTTTCTTCTATGATTTTGTTGAAGATATTTCCTGGACCATGGAGTCAGGAGTCTTCTCTTTCCTCTATGCCTATAATTCTTAGGTTCCTTCTTTTCATTGAGTCCTTGATTTCTTGGATGTTGTGGGTGAGAGATTTTTTAGCTTTCTCATTTTCTTTGGATGTTGTACTGATTTCTTCCATCGAATCTTCCATGCCTGAGATCCTGTCTTCCATCTCTTGCATTCTATTTTTCATACTCACATCCGTAGTTCCTGTTTTCTTCTCTTGATTCTCCATTTCCTCTTTTAACTCTGACTGTGTTTTCTTTATTGTTTCCATTTCTATTTTCATGTCTTGAATGGTATTGTTCGTTTTGTACATTTCCTTCTCCAGTTTGCTTGTTTTTGTCTGGAGATCTTTCATTGCTTTATCCTTTTCCTGTTCAAGCTGGGTCACCTTAGCTTGGAGCTCTTTAATGATTTTATTCGTTGTTTTGACTTGTAAGATTGTGGCTTCTTTGAATTCCTTCATAGTTTTAAGTTCTTCTTGAAGGGTCTTTATCACTTTCCGTACTGTAGAATTGTTATCGTTTTCATGTGTTTCAGTTGTGGTGAGGTGGTTCGGGCTGGACGGAATAGCGTTGCTTTCTTTTGTTGGAGGCATTTTGCTCTTTTTTTTTTTTTTGGTCTGGGGCCTCTGGATATGTGGAATTTTCTATCTGCTGGACTTGGGTCCAAAGGGGGCACTGTGGTGTAGGATTCGAGTTGCCTTACTCCACCCCTATAAGGTGAATCATTCAGTCCCTCCTCCCAGGTCGGTACCTAATTAATTCAGGTGGTGGAGCTGTTTACAAGTAAGCTCTGATTCCCAGCCGGAAGGGCCTGTACTAGTACATAAGACCGATATACAACCGTTTCAAATATCTCGCAGTGTTCCCGGGGTTGGTTCCTGTAGCAGGTAAGTCTGCAGTTCAGCTGCAGTAGCCTTGCTGCTCCTGTGGCTTGGAGACTGGCCAGTGACGTCACAGACTGCGATCTGTGGTCTGAAGGCACTTTGCAGGGGATCTCCCGCTCACTTCCAAGGGTTGCAACCTTTTGCTAGATAATTGGATCGTCTGTGTGAGACCTGGGAGTGCCCAGCAGGGTGGGAATTATCTCTGTGTGTTTTCTGAATCTGTCGGCTGGTATTAGGTTGGAACTTACCGGGGGTCTCTCCTTTTGGGGGGATGGGTTATCCCGATTCCCGGGTCCAGAGGCTTCCTAGCGTGTCTGAGATTTGGAAGGGGCGTCCTGCCCAGGCATCTTCCGTGGTCCCTGTGTAGCTGGGTGAGATTTAGAAGGTGTCGTGCCCTTTGTACAGCGTCCTGGAACACTTGCCGCCTTGTGATTGTTGACCCCGAAATCAAAATACGTCCGCACCGGCTGTTGCCATCTTGGATCCCCCTCCTTCATCTCTTTCTATATAATTATATGTTTATCATATTCTACTCATTTCCATCTGCCATTGTATCAAGAAGAGTTCAACTTTCATCATCCCTTTTCTCTGTCCACTGTAGTTGTGACTGAATTTTCCTTTTATAATGCCGTTTTCTTGGCAAAATTCTCCTGTCTTAAATTTTATCTAATATACATGCATTGTTAGATTAAAACTTCTGTAGTTTAATCTAAACTTTGAATTACTTATTCCCACAGTAAATAAATGTCACATATGTATCTGCTAATTTCCTCTCCTGCAATCTCTTGGTATTCCATACAATATTGGAGACTAGGCCCAAATTTGACATGTTTCTTGTAATGTATAGTTCAATCTTCCTTATATTTCCCATCACGCAAGTCATTCACAAAGATTTCTCAGTTTCTTTGAGAAGGTACAGCCTCTGTCTTTAACGTCTTCATTTCATATTTTTCTCATGTTGATATCCTTACTATCCACTTGCATACCTCTATTTTGTCATTGTACTCATTGTTTGTATTTTAAGATGTAGATGTGATTGTTATTTAATGTACTATAATGTATGCATTAAATTACTCCACATAGTAAAGAAATACCAGACACATGTCTGCTTACTTTGTAATATCATTTATATCCCCAACTCCTTCATTCCTAACTATGGTCACCCCGAAGTCCAAATTATAGCCTCTTTATGCATGAGAAATTTATGTGACCTTTGAGTGACCAAGTCACTCAAATGAGTGATAGCCATTAAGTCTTCTAGTGAACAGCCATTCTATGCCATGTAATAGGGAAGTACAGTCTGGAAGCAGGAGTTTCCTTAAAGATACAGAAGAAGAAAGTTCCTGTAAGTATCACTACTATGGTTTCTATAGGCAGAAATTGGGGAAACAGGTTTTGGGGTATAACAGCAAAGTCTAGTATCTAGATACATATCTAGTAGATACATATCTGATATTTATTTACTGTGGGAATAAGTAACTCAAGTAAATAATTCTAGTTGTCTGGTACTGTTCCAGGGGTGACCAGAATACTCTAGATTAATAATGGCCTGCTCTATAAAAAGTGAATTGAAATAGGTATATGGGGAATGCAGACTTTGGGTTGATTTTCATGAGAAAGACCCCTTCTAGAAGAGGCTTTTGTTATCTATAGGAAGTGGCTAGCCAAATGAAGGGCAGCTTCTGAAATATTAGTAGAGCCAAAAGTCAGCAAAAGGTACAAATTCTTAATTAATGCATCTATTCTTTGTTAATCTCCCTAAATCTCTTCATGATCAAATTTCTCTCTTGGTCCACCCTTAACTGTCATCTCCATCAAGTAATATTAACTTTTTTTTCGCACTTGGGAATTTTATGTTAGAAATCCAGTACTAATGGTCCATCCCTTTCCTGAAGGTCCCAGATGATGCACTATATTAGATTAATATGCTTCATGTCAGTTTGGAAATTGTTGTCTGATATTTCCTTTTTACTCTGCATACTCTTACCCTCTCTTATATTCTGTTTGTTTACCTCAATCAACAAGTTATTCATGTTTATGAATGACCATGACACCTATGAACCAATGCTCTGTACTCATTGATTTACCACTTCTTATTAATTTCCCAATGCTGTCAAATTAACTACGTAATGTCTTCAGTTTAGCCCTTCACTTACACTCTTAATTCTTTATGTGTTTTGTAGGTCTGGTTCTATCCCTTCAACTGAGACCAAGTGCTTTATTTTTTTCAACTCTTTAAGTAATGCATGCGTTCCTGATAGGTAAGAGTTGCCTAAACATTATTCCTATAGTGAGAAAATCCTTGATTGATCTTCCCAGAGAAAAAACAGATTATTTAAGAATTTCTTTTCTCTCTTATGACTTTTGTCCCTTCTTTGATGGCAATGACTTTGTATTTTTCATGGCTAGATAAGACCTTTCTCTCCAAAGAGTTGTCTAACTCAAAGGGTGCTCCTTTGTGCTGTCCTTCTGTCATTATGTGTATATCATTAAACAGAAAACCTACCTAATAAAAAGATCTCTTTTTTTTATTAACCTCAATGGTTTTCATAGTAGATACTAACAAGCTCCATGAATAGTAGGTGTAGTTGACAATTTTTCATGGGAGGACAAAGTTTAATAAGAACCCTGACCCCTTAGACAAATCCTTAATTCAGTGCTTTTTTTTTGGAGATGAATGTTCCAGAATCAATTAAACATATCCAAACAATTACTCTACAAATGTTTGCTTGAATCAACCAGTTAAAGTTCCAGGCTGACAAAGATACCTTATCTTACATTATCTATCTTACTCTAAGCTCACTGTGTGCTTTCAACTACACACTTAATGTTTTAAAAAAAGGTTGACAAATGTTATGCATTTCATACAAGAAAGTGAAATGAATTAAGATACTTATATGAAAGCCAAACCCATCTGTCATGTAGAAATAACCTAGTACCTCACGAGCTCTCCCACCCTAGCAAGACCCAAGGACTTTTCTGTTTAATGGTATACACATAATGACAGAAGGACAGCACAAAGGAGCACCCTTTGAGTTAGACAACTCTTTGGAGAGAAAGGTCTTATCTGGCCATGAAAAATACACAGTCATTGCCATCAAAGAAGGGACAAAAGTCATAAGAGAGAAAAACAATTCTGAAATAATCTGTTCTTTCTCTGGGAGGGTCAATCACTCTCTGTCTCCCTAGTGCTCAAATTACAGATGTGTGCCAATGCCACACTTTTATGTAGGCATTGATGATCACTTTATTGGATAAGCCATCTCTCCAGCCTCATACTCTCTTTTTTAAGTGCCTGCTATTTGGTCTATGAATGTTCAAGTGAAATACATTAATTTTTGAATTCTCTGACTTTAAGAAATATTTGTGATTTTGAACTTCTGTTTCTATGTGGTGCTTTTTACTCCTTGAATGTCCCAAAGATAAGAACATTTTTGTACAAGATTCAACTTATGGATTGGAAAGTTATTTATTCCACGATTTGTGATGTATCCACATTTTTAAAGCAGCAATACAAAAATCCCCCCAAAATAATGCTATCAAAAATTTTTGTGATGTGAGAAATGTTTCCTTTCTAGATTTTCCAATCTGACACCCACTCCTCATATCTGGCTTCTAAACCAGCTAGCACAATCAAGGGATAAGATATTAAATTTGATTAGTTCTAATTTAATCTCAAATACAGATGTGTGAATAATGGCTCTTATAATAAGGAGCACAGATCTAGAATTTTGAGTTTTTAATAAACAACCCTTACTTGTTGTGATGCATTTTTGCTCTACTATTGGAGCGATTTATGATGTAGAGTTAGATATTTTTCTTTGGCAGACTTCCACCATCACGGGCTCACTTTTATTCTTGGAGTTGTTTAAAATCTGCTTTCTCAGGGTATATTTAGATACTTTTACTTCCTTCTCGTCTTCATCCTTCCTAGAATAAGATTTTAAGATTCAGCATGGCACCCAGGAAGAGATCCATTTGAGCCACAGATGGCTGAATGTTTGCTAAAAGGAGCAGGCATAGGTTTTGTCCTTCTCTTCAGCCAACCTACTCTCATGCTATACATCTTAACTCTGTTATTCACTTTTTCAATTTGTGTAAGATAGGTTTTTGAGTTTTCAGGACAAGATACCATCTGGAGAAATAGAAGGATATCTTCAATTAGTAAAGTACAAGATGTTAAGCAGAAATTAATGCTTCCTATATGCATACATCTTTTAAGTGAATTATTTAAAGGCTGTAGGCACAGAGTGCTAGAAAGTGAAATTACTTTACCGAGGCACTGAAAATAGGATTGGAAAAATTTTTACAAAAGGGTATTAGAAAGAAATGGATTATATCCATATCTTTGACTTTCTAGCTTGGGTTGCTAGGTGGACATGCCATAATTACAAGGTGGTGGCAGTGGTGGTATGTGTCTACACACAAATACACTTGGTATTTCTGGGCAAGTCAGTATCTGTAATGACACATGTTCATTCCTCGTTATGATTCCATAGTCTTCATTTCCTTATGAATACTTAATTTATGCAACAAGAAAAGTACAAGTTGTCTCATGATTTAACTGTGCTGCTGCTGGGAGAACTGAATCTTTTATCCTCAGCAGTTCACAGAGTGCTAACTAACAAAGGATAATAATTACACTCTGCTTTGCAGGCCTGAGTGTGGGAAATGTCTTGTCACCCTCAGTTCCCTCTGGTGCAGCTTTTCCATGAGAGTGGAGGTTAGGTTGGCCTGACAGGCAGAGCTCATTCATTTACTGAGTCACAGTGACAAATCTGGGACACCACTTGTCCTCACCCTTTTGTTTTGCTGCTAACAGAATCTAAAATTTGGCAAAATGACCAGACCAATCATCCAAGGACATTTGGTTGGAATCATGCATTAATAAACAGTTAAGTGCTTTGAAAAAAATTCCTAAGTACTGTTATTATATGTCCCTTGACATACACGGCTCATTTATAGGTTCAATTCTCTTGTTGTTTCTTGACACAGTGGGAAGAGAACAATTAACTCTGGCCATTGTATTCCAAATGATTACTGATTACCTCATCCCCTCTCAGAAAACTATATTGCATGGAAAATAAAATCAAACAGTGACCTGTAGATGGTTTCTACTGTTTGTCGTTAGAAACCACTGTGCTCCAGCTCCCTTCGTGCTGTGTTGCTTAGCTCTCTCCAGACCTTGATGGACGGCAGCACTTAAGCTTAGAGAAGCAGCCCTGAGGCCCTGCCTGCATCACTGCACTAATAGACACTGAACTTGGCCGAGAGAGCAATTAATTCTTAAACCAGCTTGGCAGTAGAAACTTCCAGAGCTGACTTTTCTTTGTGTCCTAGGACCAACCATACATATCTACCCTTGGCTCCACTTTGAAAGGCAACTGCAGAGAAGGCAGGAGGAAAACAGAGGAATGTAGTTTGCTTTCCTGAATAAGTTTCTCTCTCTCTTTTTCTTTTACTCTTCAGTATATGTTCAGTATGCTCCAAGAAGGCAGGTGAACCTGTTCATTCTTTTTACTGAGGAATAATATGGCTTCCTTCATTTCTGCCTTCCTCCCACCCTCTCTGCCTTGCACTTTATAAATGGTGCCTTAGTGCCCACTGTGGTCAGGTCTGAGTACCTACTGTGGTCAGGCACTCAGTTAGACGGTGATGGCTGTCTAAGGGATGTAGATATTAATAAGGTGCCCTTCTGGAGTCCATAGCCTTTGTACCATTGCTGTTCCTTCCTCTAAATCTCTCCAACACAAGCTTGTTGAACCGAGAGCTGCTGATTTTAGTAGAGGAGGGGAGGTTTACTGGAATCATGGGAGAACTGCAGAAAAAGAGAAGAAGCCCAAGTGGAAGCCAAACATTAATCATTTTAAAGGAACACATTTAAAGGTTGGCTGCTATTGTGTTAAAACCATTAGATGTGATTAACCCTCTGGTAACTCAATAAATAAGAACTTTGTTTCCTTTGAAGGAATTCTGGGTGGTGTGTGGAGGAAGCAGACTGAGAAACATAATTAGAGGGTAGGTGGAGAAGTATGAGAGTGTTTACTTCGGGGCCAGTTTTCTTAAAATGCAACCCAGTCAGATCACCCATGCCCAGTGACGCTTTATTCTTGTTCCATTATTGAGGGAGATTATAGCTTAGAAGCAGTATTTAAAAATGGATTATCTAAATGTATACTGCTTATTATGTTGGCTCAGTACATTATGTGTATAGGTTGTAAAGTACTTTCAGGATTAAGGTGTAATTAATTTTTTATCACTTTAATTTTTAATGTTGTTCCCTTTGCCCCTTTGCCTTCAGTGTTTTGTAAAGAAGTTTTCTAAAGATACCTGAGTATTTTTTACCCCACAGCTAAGAAATCGCTCTTGGTATAAATTTGCAACAATTTATATGAAAATATGAGTACACTGGAAGGAATGTTTTTCCTTGGCAAAATCCTTTTCTTAGAAATAGTGTGATTTTCTTATAAGACTATTATTTATATGAAGTGGTTTTCTTGTCTGTTTATTTTTAAAATTTTATTTGGACAGCACCTCATGTGGCCCAGGTTGACCTCTAGCTTTCTATGTGGCTAGGGAAGCTAAATTCAATCCCCTGTTCCTTTTACTCCCGAGTGCTGGAGTTTTATAGGCATGGTGAACACACCCTGCTTAAACTAGCTTTTTAACCTTAAGAAATGGTAATGGAAATTCAGTGGTGGTAAAATTTGTCTTTACAAAGATGTAAGTACTAAACAGTTTATACATTTTAGACTCACTGAAATATTTGCTAATGTGGAAAAAATGAGGGGTTTCTTCACCATGCCCGTGACTTTTTACATTACAGTATATTTAAATTGAGGGTTTTGCTAGAGTCTTATCAGATTCTAGTGGTACTCTAGAAAAGCTTTCTGAATCCATGTCCAAATCCTAGAAAAGACAGCACTGAAAGCTGAGCTTTTCTGAGATGATCTGGTGGCAAGCAAGTGGCTCTATTACTGCTCTAATAACGCTTATTGACAGTGTTAAATACTGCCTGCCATATGCTCGTATGAAAGCTTTTAGGAAAATCCAACTATCCTTCATTTTTTCCTGGAAAGAGTTTAGTACAAAGAACCACCCTTCCTTTTATTATTAAGTAAACTCATGGGAGTCTTTACTGTTTATCCATGAAAGGCTGGGCACAGCCCCCCAAACTCCCTTTCTTTACCTCATAAATGATCGGTGAACTCTTCTGTCCTCAGTCTCAATCAAGAATAAATGCCTATTAACCAAACTTTGGTTTAGTTTTCTTACTGTCTCTAGATCATTTAATTTTGCCTACTCTCATCTGAACCAACCCAACCCTTGTCCTTGGTATTCCATTCCAGAGTGAGTTGGCTTCATAACAATACAATGTATGATTTACCTGATTTCCTAGTCCAGGCTTTTCATAGTCATATTCATATTGTTCTCTGAAGGAAAATTCTCCCTTACTCCCGAGCCTTGAAGCACTTGTAGATCTGAGTCAGAATAATTTTGTCTTTTGTAATAGTTCCTTATAGTCCCCTCGCAATTATCCTTTTGATTAAAGTAACTTCTTAGGAAGGGAAGATTTCATGTTATCTATCTAAAACATGTAAAATTGACAGATAATGTGATAGTGTTTCACGGAATGCAGACAAATTGAGGAAAACTTCCTAAAATTTTTCATAAAAAATTTAGTCATAAATCCATTTTCTCTCTCTCTATATGTGTGTGTGTATGTGTGTGTGTGTGTGCGTGTGCGTGTGTGTATGTGTATGTGTGTGGTGCTTGAATGTATGTAGTTGTGTGTGTTCAGGTGGGCATATGTAGAGGCCACATGTTGAAGCTAAGTGTCTTTGTCAATCACTTTTCTACCTCATGTTTTGACAAAGTTTCTCACTGAATCTGGAGCTTGCTCTTCCAGCTAGACTGTCTGCTGAGTGAGTGTCAGGAGTCACTCAAGGAATCCCCCTGTCTCTGATGCTCCCGTGCTGAGGTTATAGCTACGTGCTACCATGCCTGAAGTTTATGTGGGTGTTGGGGATCCAAATTTAGGTCCTCATGTTTTCACAGAAAGTACCTCATTCATTGAGACATCTTCCCAGTTTGAGAGGAAATAATATTTTTGTCAAGTTCACATACTTGGTATATTCCTTTGGAATATTGGTGTTCCACAAGGGATGGGATATTTAGATTCTGATGTTAAAAACTATGAGACTAGGCCCTCTGCACATATGAAGCTGATGGTTTGCTTGGTCCTCAAGTGGATCCCCTAACAATTGGAGTGGGGACTTTCTCAGACTTAGTTTCTGTTGCCTCCTTCTAGACCCCATTTTCCAAGTTGAACTACTTGTCATGCTTCAGTGGAAGAGGAGGCACTTGGTCCTGATGCAACTTGATGTGCCAGAGTGGGTTTGTACCTGGTGGTGGTCAGGTACAGCGGAAATGGGTGGGAGAGTAGGATTGGGAGGAGGGGAGGGAGGGTTGGAATTCCAATGTAAGATAAACAAATAAATAAATTTTAAAAAACTATGAGACTGTAAAAAAACATTTTAACTTGAGAAAGGGCACAGACATTTTATTTTTATTTTACACATAAGGTGCTCTATGGCAAGTAGGTATTGAGACCTAAGAGCTTATCTTCCACTTAAAAAAGGTAGTACATTTATGGAGAGATGATTGGACAGAGAGAAAGGGGAAGAAAGTTATATTCCGAGGGGCAGTAAATTGTAGGACAGTGTCTAGAAAAATTTGTGATAAATATTTATTTATTTAGGTTTGTTATGTAGAAAAGAGTTCTCTTTTCTTGGTATGAGAAAAAGAAGAACCTGCACAAAGGGACGTGTCTATCCTGATTCTAAGCATAGAGCCACCTGAGAGACATTGTTAACCAAGTCATTCTCATGCTGAAGTTGAATATTTTGAGGTGGCTTATCTGATCCCCTTCACTTTAATTGTACTGGTGCTCTTATCACAGAGCTCAGTTCTTTATATTCCACAAAGACTTAGCAGATACTCACTTTAATGTATTAATAAGCGCAGCTGTGTTTTTGGGTCTGCTACAGGGGCTGTTAGATAATGGTGCTGTGGCTCCTCTCATAGAGTCAGTAACAGCAGAGAACTGTAAGCAAGGGAGGCAGCTCTACCTCTGACTTCTTCCCCAAGGTCAAAGCCTGGGAGTGCCTTCACTTTGCAGAACATCTTCATGTGGCTGCTACACTGCCTGTTGGGCTTAATTCTGTTTTTAATGAGTTTCACACCTGTGTCCCTGGCTAGATGCCCTCCGCACAGTGGGAAGAGGCTAGGGAGAGTGAATTCCTCCTCCAACAAGGCCCAAGGATTGTAAGTGTGTCTGCAGCATGCATTTTGTTCAGCATCCCCAGGATGGATGGTATTCTGATTATGCTAAGCAACCAACTTGGGCTTTATTTATGCAGATATTATAAAGACAGTAAAATTGCTCAATCAAATACAGGCTTCTCACAGCTTAGTGAATTTCCAAACTGCACAAAGTACTGAAGGAAACCATGCCTGAGTCATGTTCTGTTTTGTTAATTTCCTGCTTAGGAAATTTATTGAGGCTCATATTAGAATGGTGGTTAAGACTATGAAGGCTTGGATTTTGGCTTCATAGTCACAATAAAACATGTTAAAAATTTTGAAGGATGTCATAAACTGTCAGCTCAGTTTGTGGGGTATTTTAATAAGGATCAGTGTTGAGTGGGATGGGGTGGACAGTGACAACTCAGATTTCTATTTGATCGTTATCAGATTTGAAGAAAATGCCTGGATAGATTTTATCAATAATTAAAGGGTATATTAGGGATGTGCTGTATATAAAATATTTAGAATTCATTTCAGGGAGCCATTAGAGAACATTAAAGAGATAAATAATCCCTCCCCGGAGACACTGACAAAAATGAGTCCTATGTTGGATCCTATCTATAGACACATGTTCAGATGTGTTGAAATATGGTGAGTGATGGCACCAGAGAATAATGGCTGTTGTGAGACCTTACGGCTCCTAGTCTTATCCAGATACTGATTGTAGCTTCTGGTTTATGGCTGAGTTTCTTCTTACATGAGAAACCTTGTGTAGCATCATCCAGGATGATGAAGACATGAAAAGACCTGGGCATAAAGATCAATCCCGGAGACTATGCTATTTTGATATAGGGGTTATTTTGAGTGGAAGACAATAAAAGAAGAACAATTATGGAAAGAGAGATTTTCCTATCTGTCTGCTTAGTAGCAGGATGTTTAAATTTTCTTTTGTGGAGATGTCCTTTTCCTTGATCTGAACTAGAACTATTCTTATCACCATAGTCGGAAAGACATCCCTATGATGAATCTGTACAAATGAATCTTATCAATGTTACTCTGATATTACATTGTTCCACCTTTATGTTTACCTTTCTCCCACTTAATGACCACTAGTACCCAAAATCCATTTCTTTTTGTCATACCCTTTTCAACACACTTATTGACTTTTTTTTCTTACTTTTTTTGTGTTTATTTATTACCTTAAGTTACATTTCCAACCCAGTGCCCTCTTTCCACTCCTCCTGGTCCCACTCTCTCACCCTCTACCCCCTCTCCCTCCTATTCTACTTCTCCAGAGTGGGGTGTCCCTACATATCAGTCTCCCCCCACCATTCATCAGTCATATGAGGGCTAAGAGCCTCCTCATGTACTGGGGGCTTACATGGTAGCACCACTAGCACTAATAGGTAGCAAAGTCTACTATGTTACTGTTCCTTTAGGTGCATTGGTTGTATATAGTTATATAGCTATATGGCTAAAATCCAATTATAAGTGAATAGATGTCATTTGCATTTTTCTGAGTCTGGGTTAGCTCACTCGGAATGAGCTTTTCTAGTTCTATCCATTTGGCTGCAAATTATATGATTTCCTTGCTTCTGATAGCTGAGTAGTATTCCATTGTGTAAATATACCCCAATTTTTTTTTTATATACCCATTTGTTGGTTGAGGGACATCTGGGTTGTTTCCAGTTTCTAGCTATTACAAATAAGGCTGCTGTGAACATAGACTTATTGACCCTTTTAAAAATGATGTAATAGCCCTGAGTGAATTTAACCATTCTTATCTTCTTTTTTTATAATTTATTTTTTATTTCTTCAAGTTACATCTCAATCACAATCCCCTCCCTACTCCCCCCTCCAGTCCCACCCTTCCACCCTCCTCCCCCTCAACCCCCCATCCTCTACCTTTTTTTTTTTTTAGTTTAAGGTATATCTTCTATAAAGGCCTGTAAACATGAAACTTCTTTTCTTCTATTAGTCTGTATTTTGTTAATTCTTAGGCCTCAGTTCTAGAATCTAAAAGGTTACAATATATTTCCTCCCTTCCTTCTCCTTACATGTACCATATCAAGCCTCCCTTATTTTCCCTGTGGGTGTAATGAAGGGCACAACGAAACCATGAAAATGGACCTCTCACGTTTTATTTTTAAGTATCTCTAGGTATGATACCATTAGGAAGCGTTACCTTTAATTTTATATCAATATACAAAGATCTATTCAATTGTGGTTAAATATACTCTTAATTATGTATCAATATACAAAGATCAATGCCTATGTAGCCCAATACAATCTTAATATTACGTCCATATACAAGGGTCAATACCATTGTGGCCAACTATAATCTTAATTTTGTATCAATATACAAAGATCAATACCGATGTAATCCAATACAATCTTATTTTTGCACAATAAACAATGATCAATACCACTTTAGCCAAATAAACTACTAATTTTGTATCAATATACAAAGGTATAAGGGCATATTCAATAATCTGCCCCTTCTTCTTGGACCTTCCTGTGCTATGTCTATATCTCATTTTTCTCAAGCCTATGAAGTCCTACATAGGAGAGGAAGAAAGATACAGAAAAGGAAAAGTAGGAAGTCCCTGGGGCTAACCTCCAAAACCCATTAAACAGGACCATTTAACAGCTTGTAATGTGAAGCTCTGGCCTCTTGATACCAATCGTCTAAAACGGTCTAGGATAGTTAAGTAAAACAAACTCCTAGTCATGCAAACATGTCACTTTGTTAGCTACTATGACAGTCTATCACAGATATTCTCTAAACTACCCAGTAATCAAGTTGCTAAGAGACAAGCAACATTTGCTTATCTAAATACAAGAGATGGATAGGGCATCTTCAAAAACCCCAGAATCTTCAAAAATCTGCAGAATATGGCATTCAAAGATGTTATCTTAAATTAAGTTTTTCTTTTTTTTCTGATATCGAGACATATCACCTCCTGACAGCACCCCCTATTCTACTCCAAGTAGAAAATAAGCATCGAAGAATCTCCAGTGTGAGATGGTTGAATTAGTGGCAAGCCTATCTCTTGGCATGAAAAAACTCCTTGCTCCAACTGCAGACAGACTGCTGTCCAAAAAGGACAAAACTTGATAGCAGGGAAGTCGACAACCTAGCTTTGCCAAGACACGGTAGGTAAGTCCTTCATAATCCCTTCTCTACAACAAATGTCTGTCAGAGAAACAGGACCCAAAGGCTGAAGACTGATGCAGGAATGTATGGAGAGAAAATGGGAACTGTCCAGGCAGTCATTGGTATGTCATTTCTTAGTTTTGGAAGCTGCAGGCCCTGCACTTCCTATATAAGCAGATATATTTATCCCTCTCAGGTCTCTGAGGTGGTTGAAGAATAGACAGCTAGAGTCTCATAGTTAAATTTTGAGTTGTTTGGGAATCAAGAGGGTGTTATAGATCTAAGAAGATACTCTTAAAAAAGGGGTTGCAAGTTAGTATGAATGTTGAGTCAGATATAGACCTTTAAACTCATGGAGTTGGTTAGATAGTAGAATGTTAAAGTCAGGGGCCAAATATGTATAAACTGGACATTGGGAAGGTATACTGGGCCATTTAACTCTCATAAATGTGGCATATTTATATCTGTTGTTTTGTATAGTATTTACTGTTATAAGAGAAGGAACCATCTGTTGGACTGAAAGGGGAAACTTCTGGGGGGAAGAGGGTGGAAGGGTGGAATAGGAAGGGGGAATAGGGAGGGGTTTGTGACTGAGATGTAACTTGAAGAAAAAAAAATAAAGTATTAAAAAAAAAAAAAAGAAAATGGACCTCTCTGTGGGTAGAAAGAAAGGTTTGTTAGGGAAGCAAGCAACCACACTGTCTCTCAGGGGACAAAGAGACAGGGGGAAGGAAAAAGGTAGGAAAACATTTTCAGTTTTATGGAGAACAGCTTCACAAGATTTCTGAGGATGCTAAGTTTAGGTAGCAATCCTTCTGTTTATCCAGTCAGAGTCAGGTTGAGCTGAGCCTAGACTGTTAGAAAATATTGGCACTGCCATATTAGGGACCTGCTTTGGATCCTTTGGATAATGACCACTGGTTAGCAGGTTTTCTTTCTTTCTTTCTTTCTTTCTTTCTTTCTTTCTTTCTTTCTTTCTTTCTTTCTTCCTTCCTTCCTTCCTTCCTTCCTTCCTTTCTTTCTTTCTTTCTTTCTCCTTCCTTCCCTTTCTTTTTCTTTTTTCTTTTTTTTTTTTTTTGAGAAAGGGTTGCATACAACTAGGCTGGTACTGAGTTTGCTATATATATCTGAGAATGACCTTGGAGTCATGATCCTCCTGTTTTTATTTCCAAGTACTGCAATTACATGCATGTACCAACATGCTTGGTTTTATGTGGTACTGGGGATCAAACCCAGAACTCTGTGCATCCAGGCAAGCACCTTCCAATCAAGTTGCATTCCTAGCCCATCCCCAGTCTCTCTCTTTTTCCCACTTCTAATTCTACATTCTTATCTTTCCATCAGTAAGCATATCTGCTCTGCTGGTTAGTTTTTAATGTTAACATGACAGAATTTAATATCACCTGGGATAATTAACTAGATCTGACTGGCCTGCATGGTATTGTCTTGATTGCTAATTAGTGTAGGAGAAGTTTGCACACTGTGGGCATTATCATCTTCAGGCAAGTTATCTTCTGTTGTGTAAGAAAGCTAGCTAAATAACACCTGTGAGGAAGTCGGAGAGGTGTGTTCTTCAATAGTTTTTGTTTCAGGTTCCTGTGTTGAGTTTCTGCCCTGATTACCTTCAATGTTGGACTATGACATAGAAATGTAAGGGGAAATAGATATTTCCCTCCATTTTGTTGCATTTGGTGAGAATCTATTATCGTAGCAACAAAGAGGAAGCTAGAGCAACTCTCCTGCATATACTCATTTGTAAAGAATATACTTGTAATGCTACATTAATATTTCCTATTGTCTTAGTTACTTTTCTATTTCTGTGCTAAGACATTATGAACAAGGTAACTTATAGAAGAAAGAGTTTGTTGGAGGCTTGTTAACAACTTCAGAGGGTGATTCGTGACCATAATGGTGGGAAACATAGTAGTAGAAAAGTAGGCATGGCTCTGGAAAGGTAGCTGAGAGTTCACATGTTAAGACTACAATCATGAGGCAGACAGAGAGAGAGAGAGAGAGAGAGAGAGAGAGAGAGAGAGAGAGAGAGAGCTGACTGGGAATGGCATGAGCTTTTGAAACCTCTGAGCCTACCTTCCAGTGACACACTTTGCCCAATGAAGCCATACCTCCTAATCCTTCCTAATCTTACCAACTGTGGCCCAGGCATTCAAACATATAAGCCTATAGAGGCCATTCTCATTCAAAACACACATATATGAGATAAAACATACACAGGAATGGGAATTCAAATTTAAATTGTCATTATTCTCATATACCTTTCCTAACATTCTTTGAGATCATGGAGACTGTATCCCATGGTGGAGGAGGACTTTCTGAAGTGCTACTCTGTTCTTATTACTCATTTTCTTAACACTAGCTAGGTGATTTCCCTTGCACTGTTTAGTCCTATCATAGAATCCAATCCCTGTGTCTCTGACCTGCTTAGATTTGTTCCATGTTCCTTCATTTGTTGATTTTTTCTCCTCTAGTCCTTGATTGATGGGTTATTGACAAATTAGACTTTGTTTGGTTTCCTAAGTAGTGAAATCATGTCATTGAGCTTTCATGTGGGTTTAGCTTTGTAGAGGAAGGAAAGTATGCAGATTTATTTAGTATTGTTTTTATAAAACACAGAAACTTTCATGATGAAATGAAGACCCCAAAAACTTCACACTATCCCATTATTCTCATATGCCTCCTTGCCATTTCTACTGAGTCCCTTCCTCTTCCCTAGTAGTCTTCATTGAACTTTTATGTGTTGTATTTGAGTGCATGCATATGAAGTATATGAAGCAAGTAATGTAAATGAGCACTTTCATGTAATATTTGATGACATGCATGTACAAGAAAACAATGGAGAAAGAAAAGACAAAGTGTATGAATTAAAGGTCATAAACAGGGGGAAACGTCCAAAGGCTTGCTCACACAAGTTCTTCTCAGCATCCCTTGTCTTTGAAGATGTGATGTTATTTCCTTCTGGCTACAAAAAAGGCATGCTCATATTGTTACTGAGGTCTTGCTTTAAATTCTCCTCAGCTCCCTCATCCTTATGATCTCCACTAAAGAATTCTGATGAGACCCACAGAACAGAGTACAGAAGACAGGTAGAGTTTATTATAAAGTAGAGAACTCTCAGCACACAAGAGTAGACAATGGCCGAAGAGACCGTATACTCATCTGAACTTTTGTCAGACTTTTCTAGTCCCAAAGTCTGTAGAGCAGAAATTTTTTTTTCTGAGTGATATTTTCCTATCCATGGGCTTGACAAGCCCAATTCAATTGATTCTTTTTAAACGGAACAATAGTATGTCCTTCTTCATACTGGAAAGTCTGCTTGATAATAATCTTATAAATTTTAGTTAGTTGTCCAATGAATGATATTTTTACCAAGAGCTAGAGTTAGAAATAGAGCCCATTTTACTGACCAGAAACAAGAGTCCTGATGTTTTAATTTTGGTTTTGTAGATTATTAAATATAAAGAAAAGTCCACCCTAATGGTCTCCAAGCCTGCCAATATCTAACTAACTACCTAACAATATGATATTTTGATCCACTTCAGGAGACAAGGGCAGGAAGATAAAGAGTCCTTCCTGATATATCTTAAATTCATTCAGCTTAAAATTTTCAGTATGACAGGCAGTATGTTTTAGAATAATATGTCCTGAACCTCATCAGCTAGAAATTTCTTATGGGTAGTCTTTACCAGAATAAATTTTATACATTCCTTAGATCTCTTCTTTCAAGTTATTGCTTCAAAGGAAAGATTACTGATACTCAAAACAGTATTTAACACATGGTAGTCACTTAATGTGGTTCCAAATTCTGCTTCTTCCTTCAGGGTGTCCAGGCACTGATGCACAGTGGGCTGGGAGGGATGAAGTGGAGTCTGTAATGGGTGGGGTTTCCAGGATCCTGGTCTGGCTGGGAGTGCTGGGAGGAGAAAGCCTTCACTGAAGTTTTTAGTGTTACAGCTCTTAGATGATAGTGAAACAGCTCTTTTATGTGACAACCAGAAAAACATCTCTCTTAGATGATATTCAGTTAAATAGCTTATGTGTGTTTATTCCCATGTGGACAAGGGCTACATGAACCTTGGGAAGTGGAAAGGGATTTCCAGGGTGGATTTACCTTATTGCTTGGGGCTTAAGGTATTGGGGTACCTCATTTGCATGGAGATGCTTTCCAAGTGCTATGTTATGTCACTACCTTGAGAACTCTGGGTTTGGGGGTTTCAGCAGTATGTATCCTGGGGCATGCAGGCACAGAACAGCAAGGGAGTGTTCTTTACTCCTGCCAGTCTCTAGACAGATTTGGACACTTCTCTGAGCTCTAGGTCCTTGCCTGTTTCCCCAGTCACACAAACTATCTGTTCCACAACTTGATAGTTTTTGTTTTGTTTTGTTTTTGTTTTTGATACTTTAGCAAACAGTAACCTTAGTTTTTAAACCAAATCTAAGGAAGGAGACTTTTAAATGGGGCATGAGGGTCCAGCCTATATGAAGTAGACCAACAATTTCAAAGTGTTGGACTGGTGAATTTCCTCTTTGTCTTTGGCAACTATACATCAAATCACTATTTGTGGGTACTGTGATATGGGTACCAAAAGGAGATTTTTATCTAAATAATGATCACTTTGCTCAGGGAGGGCAGTGTACCTCCTAAGTGTTCTTATTTCAATGCTGTGATTTTTCTGTGGGGACATACGGAAGCTAGGAAGCCAGCTCTTGCTTCTGTGCAGTTGTCTTGATTAGGGAACAATCTCACATTCCTAAATTATTCACAAGTCCCAGGCATTGCTGAGGACTAACAAATGTCAAATATGGTAATTGTCATCCTGGCAGGAAGAATTTATTTAAATGCACACATTTAAATGAGCAAGAATGTAGAACTAGAAAAGTGAGTGACCCCAACTCTTCCTTAAGTGCTCACACAATTAAATGCATATAGTTTCCTGAGGTGTTCTGTGTCAACTATTCCTCAAGACTTTCAAATGTGAAGAAAATGCTATTGACTGTGTCATCCTAGGACAGAAGTTCTGACACTCACTAAAACCCCTACAGTGTTTGTCTAGAGCTAATCTACATAAACTCATGTAATGGGATCATATTTTGAAATGTTGGTTGTTGTTTCTTCCTTTTTAAACTATACTGTACTCAGTAATAATTGAATTCTGGGTGCTTTTCTTCCAGCCCAGACAATTAACCACACACTGGTTTTAAAGGAAAGATGGAGGTCACTATATAATCAACAGGGAGGTCAAAGAACCTTAATTATTCATTTGTTTATTTCTTTGATAGATACTTTAAGTCATTCTGGGAGTCTCAGCACTACACTGTGGTTAAACCAAGGCAAACAAGGTCTCTGCCTCACAGAGTTTATATCCTCCTGGGTAGATACAAAATAAACAAAATGAATAAGTGGTTAATAATGTTTGAATATTAATAAAAATCAAGATAAAAAGGAAGTGGAAAAGGTGAAAGAGCTTAGATACTTCAATGAACAAATGTCATTTGCATAGGATTTCCATTTGCACAGGATTTCCAGAAGCAAATTAAAAGACACAATGGCTTCTGTATATCCATGGGACATGTTTATATAAAAAGTATATTTTTAATCTGAAACTCATACTTAGCTGGACATCTTCTACTTAACCTCACAAGCTTACAGTTGAATCACATTTTGAAACATATAAAGAAGGTGATTATGGGAACCTATGGGGAAAAGGATATGTGGGCAGAAGATTTATACGTGTAAACTGCCATAAGTAAAGAACAAAGAGTAACAAATGTTGGACTGAAAGTTGTGTTTTGACAAGACTGTGTAGGGCCTTGAAAGGCAGAGTATAGACTACGAATTTTATCTTAAGTGTAATGAGAAGCCATAGAAATGTTTGGTGAAAATATCTTGATTTTTTTTTCTTGGTTTGTTTGTTTCTTTAAAAAATATTACTTTAGTTTCAGAGTTGCAGTCATAATGTGCCTGGTTTGAAGGAAGGTGGGCATTATGGAAGTTACAAGAAACACTCAGACTTATTATTTATTTTAAACATAGATCCAAATTTCCAGATGATTGCTCATGGAGTCCAAAGAAAAGAACCCAATGATCCCAAGGTATTTTACTCAAATTACTATTTCAAAAGGCCCTAATGTAGCCAGAAGGGACACTTTTCAAAATTCAAATTTACAAAGTTGTCCCAGTTTTAAGCCAGATATAAGACAGGGTGGAGAAGAACTGTGGAAAGGGGCCTGAGGAGACACCTAATTTGTAAAGTGTTTGCTACACGTGCATGAAGATCTGATTTCAGGTTCCAAGAACTCATGAAAAGTATGATGTTTAGTTCATGTCTTTAATTCCAGCACTTCTACAGCAGGATAAGAGGCAGAGTTCTTTATATATTTTGGATATTAGCCCTCTGTTAGGTGTAGGGTTGGTGGATATCTTTTCCCAGTCTGTAGGCTGCTATTTTGTTGCAATGACAGTGTCCTTGGCCTTACAGAAGCTTTTCAGTTTCATGAGGTTCCATTTACTGATTGTTGAAGTTAGTGCCTGAGCTATTGGTGTTCTATTCAGGAAGTTATCTCAAGAAATTAAACACCAAGAAACCAAATAATCAAATAAAAAAATGGGATGCAGAGTGAAACTGAGAATTCACTACAGAGGTAACTAATGGTGGAGAAATTCTTAAAGAAATGCTCAACATCCTTAGTCATAGGGCAAATACAACTCAAAATGACTCTGAGATTCCATCTTACACCCATCAGATTGGCTAAGTTAAAAATCTCAAGGGACTGCACATGCTGGCAAGGATATGGAGAAAGGTGAACACTACTCCATTGCTGGTGGGAGTGCAAACTTGTACAACCACTATGGAAATCAGTCTGGTGTCTCCTATGAAAATTGAGAATAGTTCTGTCTCATGATCCAACTATACCACTCCTGGGCATGTACCCCAAATATACATCACCAAACTAAAAGGATATCTCCTCAAGTATGTTCATAGCAGCTTTATTTGTAATAGCTGGAAACAACCCAGATGTCCCTCAACTGATGAATGGATAAAGAAATTGTGGTATGTCTACAGAATGTAATACTACTCCACTATCAGAAACAAGGATATCATGAAATTTGCAGACAAATGGATGGAACCAGAAATGACCATCCTGAGTGAGCTAAGAGACTCAAAAAGACACACAGGGTATTTACTCACTCATAGCAGATATTAGCCAATATGTACAGGATCACCATGCTACAATCAATAGACCCAAAGAAACTAAGTATTAAGGAGGGTTCAAAGGATGATGCTTGAATCGCTCTAAGTAGGGAAGATAAAATAGATGTTGGAAGTGGATGGAGAGAGGGATCTGGACAAGAAACCAACTTTATTGCCATCTCAGAAGCCTTATCCAGCACATAAAGGAAACAGATGCAGTGACCCACAGCCAAGGAAGTCTTGAGGAAAAGTAACAGGAAGGTTTGAGGAAGCTGGAGGGGTCAAGGATACCACAAGAAGACCCACAGAGCCAATTAACTTGGACATAAGGGGGTTCAAAGAGAGTGAACAAGCAAGCAAATTGCTTACAAGGACTGGACCTTGGCCCATTACATATATGAAGCTGATGGGCCACTTGGTCCTACAGTGGATCCCCTAACAACTGGAATGGGGTCTATCCCAGACTTAGATGACATTACTTCTCTCTGGAGCTCAGTTTCCTAGCATAGCTGCCTTATTTTGCCTCGATGGAAGAGGAAGTACTTAGTCCTGATGTGGTTTGATGTGCCAGAGTGGGTTTGTACTGGGTGTGTGTGTGGAGGGGGGGAAGAAGGTGGGAGAATGGGACTGGGAGGAGGGGAAGCAGGGAGATAGGGATTGGAATGTAAAATCAACAAAAAAATTCTTAAATAAAAAAAGTAAAAAGAAATAAATCAAGGAAAAAAAAAAGATGAGAGGCAGAGACGAGAACACCTGAAAACTTCCTGGGTAGCTCTCAACAGGCAACAACAAGAGACCCTTCCTCCAGCAAGGTAGAAGGTAGAGGAAGATCACTAGGGTTGTCCTTGACCTCCACATGTGGACAATGTCATGTGTGGACCAAAGGCAGACAGACAGACAGACAGACAGACACATGCACACACACATACATACACACACATACACACACACACACACACACACACACACACACACACACACACACACACACACAGAGAGAGAGAGAGAGAGAGAGAGAGAGAGAGAGAGAGA
>CAJQZJ010032499.1:1982080-1997700 GCA_907164525.1 Lophiomys imhausi | reverse complement strand
CACACAGAGAGAGAGAGAGAGAGAGAGAGAGAGAGAGAGAGAGAGAGGATTTAAAAAGAACTGAAGAAAAAGAGGAATGGCAATTTGAAAGTTGCAAACAAGAAGTCTCTAGCATTCTATATAGTACTAGAGCCTGTCTTGTGGCTTTCTCACGAGGATATCCCTGGCAGTAGGTATTTCCTAAGACTTGAGCCTGGAGACTTAATTCTATAATCAACCTGCTGCAAATCATTTATGTCCAGTGATTTGGACTGCTCAGAAATATTTGTTCTCTTTTGTGGAACTTGAAAGAATGGTAAGGGCAATGTGAAGGCTAAGTCTGCCTCTTGGGACGAGGCAGAATAATAGACCCTCAAAGGCATCCACATTGGAATTTCCAGAACTTTTGACAGTAGTACATTTCCTGATAAAGGGGAATTGGTGTTGCTAATTTTCTCATAACCTAAGAAGCTTTACTCATATTATCTGGGCAAGTCATTATACTCATGCTTTAAATGAAGAAGTAAGTGAAAGAATTAGTACCAGAGTGATGCAATGTGAGAAGGATTCCTCCTGCCACCACTGTCTTTAAAATGGAAGAGAGCAAAGAGCTGAGAAACTCAAGACAGTTTATAGAAGCTGGAAAAAAGAAAGTAGACAGTCTAGAGGTGTTGTTATGGGGTGTCCTCCAGAGAAGACTACTCAGACACCGTTTATAGCCAATTAAAATTCTTTATTACAGCCAGCTGGGACTATGCTCAGGTATTTGGTACTAAAGTGTAGCCCCGAATATTTAGATAAAGGTGTGTTTAAAGGCAAAAAACCACATACTGCTATCTTGCTCGACAGCTGCAGCAGAGGTTTTGTGCAAGCAGGCAGTTTACCAGAAGCCAAGATAAATTATCTGGGGCATCTTGATATCAAGTTCATAAATAGAGTTGGGTAATTTTCAATGGGATTTTCCAGCAAGGATGTCAAATTGTAGTCAGTTCTGAAATTGTCTCAGCATGAATACAAGCAGGAGGAACCTATGCACTATCTTGCTCTGTCACAACATCTGAAAGGAATATCTCCACAGATTCTTTATGTTCAGCCTAGTGAGAGCCATTTTAGCTTTCCAGAATTCATAAGTATAAGGTATTGAATATATGTTGCTATAAAATAATAAAATAATCAAAATCACAGTACTCTGTTACAGTAATAATGAAAAATTTATATACTGAAAAAGGCATGTGTAGATAAAACTAACCTGACATTTTCCATTGATGACAGCAACAATTAAACAATGTCCCCTCTTTTCTACACAGAAGAGTCTTCAAAGTTGCTTTGGTGAAAGAATTAAAGCCAAAGAATTACCTAGATGAGGAAGGGAAACAAATAAAATTTTATATTTTTTTCCAAGTTCTTTTTGTGGTTGCCATCTCAGCTATCCAGACTGAATGTGAAGATTTGGGGTAAGGCTCTTCCTCACCCCTGTAGTTATAAGTTCCTGCCAAGTACAAACTAGGTCTTATTCATCAGATTTAACCTAGTCTTCAGTGAGTGGTTTTCAAACTAACAGATGAATAAATGAATGAGTAAATGAATGTTTTCCTTTCATTTTGGACAAACAGTTGCAATACGCCAATGCGTGTATGTCAATGGGGCTTGCTAAGAAAACCACAAGTTAAGCTTGACTTTGTACAAATGACTGTACAAGCTTGACAGATCCATTTGTTATGCAGAGTCATATTGCAATTATTGTCCCTTAGTATAATCAGGTGTCAGGAGGCAAGCATTAAAGTGCAGCAAATCTTTGGCATCTAATCTCTCCCTTTGTTGCTTGACCTGGTCCCTGACAGACTAGAGATTCAGTCTGAAAAGTCTTCAGCCCCACCAGAATGGTGGAATAATGAGAGCTTTGCCTCTGAACTGGGGACAGCATGATGGGTGCTATGGTCAGTTCACAGGAGAAATTGGAATTCAGCTGACCTTGGACTGGGCGTGAAAGTGAGCAGGGAATAGGAATAAAAGAAGAGAAAAGAACCCTGTGAAGCTTCAGGCTGTTTTCAGTCTAAGTATGTGATGCATGAATTCAGTGATTCCTTACTGTATGTGATGCTCTACCCAAGACACTATGCAAAATACCAAGAAAGAAGCAGCTATGAATCACCCAAACTCACATTGATTTCCAATTTGTTATGTGTCAGACACTGAGCTGAGCATGTTGTAATCAGAAGCTCACTTCATTCTGATAATAGTTTTGAGGGGACAGGGCAATTATTATCTTCACTAAACCAATGAGGAAAATTAAGCCTACTGACAATAACTTGCCTAAGGGCACACATAAATGGCAGATCTGAGGCCTGATTCAGAAGCCAATTCTCTTAGCCAATGCACAGTCTTGGTTTTTAATGACTGAACCTAATAATCTAATTGCTCCACTTTTAGTCTAGTAAAGAAAATAAGACACATTAATATTGAACTTATGAGACAAAATGGGATAAATGTTATACAAAAGGAATGAGGTCGTCAGCATTATGGAGAATGCAATCCAGACAGGATTTAAGCCCCAGGAGTTAGCATACAATATTAGAACCTACTGAGTGTTTCTTCTCAGTCAATTGCTCTTCTTCCACCTGTGGTAAGTGATGAACATTCCCTAGAACCTCCTAAACTTGGAGCCAGTGAAGTCTCTCTCCCCAGCACCAGCTGAGCCTCAGCTACAAGGTCCCCTGCAAGGGCCATAAGAGCATCACCCACCACCATCTGTTCACAAGAGGCCATCTCTAACACAGCAAAATGGTACCTGCACACCCTTGGGGACTCAGCATCTGTTTCTCCATTTATCTTTGTCCTCTTGTTCTTTTAGATCTTCTAAAACATGTCTATCCCTTCCATGGACTTTGGAAACCAGGCTGTGGGGCCAGTGCATGTGCGCACACACACACACACACACACACACACACACACACACACACACACACACGTCTTAGGAAAAATCATCAGATAGTAGATATTTTCATTTCCTGACCAAACAGTGTTTTGTCGTTCAGTACTTAGTACCTAATGAGATGACACATGTTTACATGTACATGTACATGAACATATACATATACATAATGTTATAGTAGCACCCCCACCTGATGGACAACAAAACTGAGGTCCAGGGAACTTAAGTGGCTCAAGGCTATATCATAGGAAGTAGCAGAGTGGAATTAGACTTGATTCTTGATATAACTCTTCCATAGTAGTTTCTTCAGTGCTGAGTATACATATGAACAAGTGATTTCTGATATCTAGAAACTTAGAGTCTGCTGGAATTGATTATCAATTTAATCAAAATATAAATATGGAGCCATGTTGATATATGTAAAAGTTGGTTAGCGTGTACATAAAATAGTGAGAAAGACATACAAGGAATTCAAAAGGCTTTCCTTCTCTTTCCTTTTTCCCACATGATGCTGGAGACGGGGATATAGCAACAATGGGTTATATTGCTATTTTGTTCTAAAAGGCTTATTGTTACTAGGGGGCAAATGCAGAAGACTCAATCCTAGCATGTAAGATGAAGAAAAAGGGGATAGTAACTGAGGGACCAGTTGTTTGCCCAGCACAAACAAGATGCTGAACCATATAAGCCTGTATCAGAATGGCATAGTTTGGTTTTGAAGAAAAGTTCAGGATGTTTTTCAGTCTACTGGTAGCAGATAGTATATGGCTGAAGTTTTTGAGAGGACCTAAGATGACCTCACTTTATATGCCTGGCACTTGATGGGGCATGGAAAGATGAGCTGTCTTTCCATGGAATCTGTAGAGTCTTCCACATGGTCTGTGAAAACTGAGGAAGTACAAAATGATTGAGACTCAAGAAAACAGGACTCCTGTGGGCAGCACAGGAGGCAGAAACTTCTAGAACAGTGATAGGTGCATAGCAAATGTCGGCATCAATTTAATGGAGAAATAACTCGCGGAGATAGCTGTAGATGTGTCTTGATTAGGGGACTTGGAGAGAGTGGACCTTGGAACAAAGCAGGTTTTACACTATTGATGGGAAAATTACATGGAATTAATTGAGTCAATTAAGCAGTCATGCCTAGCCAGGGCATATATTAAAAATATAATTTCTTTCTATTCTTTAGTAGTTTATCTTCAATAGTCAAAAGCTTTGCTTTAAACTATGAACATGAATATAAATAGCAGGATCAGGATTAAAGGATCATTTTACTTTTGTGGGCCAAGATATTGAGAACTACAGCCTGATAAAGACTTCAATGACAGTTGGTATGTTCCAATATGGCAGCTGATGACCACATGTAGACGCTGAAGCCTTGAAGTGATAATGTGTTGTAAAAAATAATTTAATACCTCATGGTTGCTCTATTGAACAAAATATTTATTTGATGGTCATTTGAAGCAAAATCCACAATATATGATACTAATCTTAATTACATGAAAGTATCTGAGAATTTGCTTACATTCTAGCAAAATTTAGTTGTTTAGTGATGGGTATTAGGTGGATAAGAGAAAACAGCTTATTGTTAATAAGGAGCAAATGCAGAGTACTCAATCCTAGCACATAAGACAAAGAATAAAGTAACTGATAATAATGGAGGGAGCAGCTGTTTGCCCAGCACGAGCAAGATGCTGGGCCACATTAGCCTGTATTAGAATGATATAGTTTGGTTTCCTAGAGAAGTTCAGTGTGTTTTCCAGCTTTGTGGCAGGTAGCAAGTTGAGAGAAGTGAGTAGTATTTATATTCACCTGGCATAATTTGTCATTCTGCTTTTTCTGGTGGCAATAATGGAAGTGGCGCTGCTAGGCCATATTCTATAGGGTATACATACTCCTGCCAAGAACGGAAAACTTTCATCTTGCAAAGCCTCAGTCAGCCAGTTTCTCATCTCCTTCCCATAAATCATCAAGAAGGAACAAGCTCATTATCTCAGCACCAGGGACAAAAGTCTTTTACATGACACTGAACTTTCTGACTACTGCAAACATGGCAGCTTGCCATTCTATATTTCACAGGTGTGTCGGCTCCTTTAACAGCCTGGGTCAGAAGTTTGGGGCTATGGCCCAAAATTTCAATTTTCTTATGTGCCATGACTTGCAGTGGGCCCATGTCCAAAGGTAATTGGACCCAGTGGTCTGTGGATTTTCTTGGATGTTTTGTAGTTTTAATAGGTTTGGGAAAAGGGAATTGGGAATTTCTGTTCCCAAAGATATTCTCTCTAAAGGAATTAGGAAATGTCTTTCCTTTGGGAAAGTACTTCCATGCTACTTCTCTGAATGTCTGGATAGAAGCTCTTAGCAAGAGACTATTAAACTTTGTTGTGTTAAAATTATTTAAAATTGGCATCTAATAATCACACATATGAGGACTATGGTGATGTTCCTACACATGCATACAATGTGGAATGTCAGATCAGGGATACTGGCACAGTCACCTTCCTACATTTACCAGTTTTTTATGTTAGGAACATTCAGAATTCTTTCCAATGACTATTTCAAAACATAACTATACAATCACCCACAGCAATCCTACCATGCCCTAAGGCATTAGCAGCTGTTCTTCCCCTCTAATTGTCTTTTTCACTTAACCTCCGTGTCTCTACTCTCCACACCCTTTATGCATCCCAGCTTCTGGTAATCACTGTTTTCAACAGAAGCAAAATGAATATATTTCTGAGGTCATAAACAAAATAATATAATGAAAATTACATAATAATGTAGTGTGTGTGTGTGTGTGTGTGTGTGTGTGTGTGTGTGTGTGTGTCTGTGTACATGCCTACCAAACTGAAATCTTGAAACTCAGGCCAGTCATCATCAAGGGTAACTTTTTAAAAAAAAGTTTTATTTATTTATTTTTTGTTTCTTCAAGTTACATCTCAATCACAATGCCCTCCCTACTCCCCCCTTCAGTCCCTCCCTCCCACTTCTTCCCCCTCACCCCCCTTGTGCTTCTCCCCCCTCAAATTTAAGGTATATCTTTTCCCCCAACAGTTCCCCCTTTCAGTCCAACAAATGGCTCTTTCTCTTATAACAGCAAATACAATATAAAACAACAAAAATAATTAGGCCACAATTATGAGAATTATAAGGCTTGGCATGGACAAATGTCCAGTCCATATGTATTTGGAAACTGACTTTAACATTCTACTATCTAATCATCTCCATGAGTTTAAAGTTCTGGATGATGAGCATCAAAGTATCTCCAATTGATGATGGTTGAATTAGTGGCAAGCCTGTCATATGGCAAGAAAATCCCTTGCTTCAACTGTAGACAGACTTCTGTCTAAAAAGGACAAAACTTGGAACCAGGTAAGTTGACAGCCTAGCTCTGTTGAGGGGGACTTTTAACCAAGAGACAGTGTGCAGTAAATGAACAAATGTGCAGTACTACTAACTGTGATGTAGGATAATATTCTCATATATGCATTTAGATGCTAAGGTTGGCTAGGTTCTAAAACCTTCTACACATGTGACTATTGCACCCTAGAATTTCCTATGATTCTTAGTAAGAGAAAAAATGTACAAAAATGGTCTATGTGCCTTGGTCTCCCTTTCTGAGTAGGGAGTTGTCACAGTTGTCATAGTACTATGTGAAGATATCCTGAACACCTACTTCCTGAACAAGAATTGATAATTTTTTTTAAATAGAAAGAGGTATACTGTGTAAGAGTATAATGAAAAGGCTTATAGTATAATGAATCTTTCCTGTAATGGGTCAAATATTAAAGTTTAGTATTTGGAATCTATGGTATCTATTTTAACTACTTAAATTAGTAGCAAAGGGGCAAAGAATATGTCAATGGGAGAGCATGGCAATGTTCCAACAAGCCTTATGGAGACCCAAGTTTGAACTCTATGTAATATTCACTTTTGATGATAAAATAGTCTGTTTCTTTGGTGCTTTTTAAAAGTACCTTAAAAGGTAAATCACCCAAACTACTCAAAACAAAGGTAAAAAAAAAATGAAACAAATGTACTTAAAACAATCAAGATGGCAGAGGAGATGTAGCTTCAGTCCTGGACTTTTCTGAATTCCACTCTATGGGCTATGCATGCAGTGATTAGAATACAAATATCTTATACAATGATCATAAATATCACAAGGGTTTAGACCTTTAGAGATATGGCGGCCTTTGTGCTCTTACTCTTCCACAGAATTAAGTCTCACACTCTATTCATGATGAACCTTGTAATAAGGAGATATCATTTAACAGTGACTAAAAACCAAAACATCTTTTTATAGACCAGTGGAAAGATCACTGAACAATATTTGAGAGAAACCCAGCTCAGCTCTGACCATAAACAAAGGGTTGTTCATCTGGTTCTTCTCATCTTAAAAAGGGAAACAATGACTGTTTCTCTCCTGTCTTGGAATTACTATAACAACTAAGAGAGATTGTGCTTTTTAAAATGCTTGGTGACATTGAAAAGGTACTCATGGAAGAGCCCATCAATAGGCTATCCAATACCAAATGGTAAGCCCTGAAAGCAAACAAACAAGTAACATTACACAGACTGAGCAGAGTGTATTTATGCACTTATAAATATATATGTATATAAATAAAATATGTGTATATATAATATGTATTGGTAATATCCTATATCTTTTTAGTAATTTTTTAGTCATATCCTAAAAGTTCTGGGTCTGATATATAATTTCTCTTCATAGTTATGTGAGAAACATACTTCGCAAGTGGATATACACCTGAATGTTTTTATATTTTTGAAACAATATAATTAAAAACTCGCTGGAATGCTTTGTCTTTTAGTTGCATTGCCATCTTCCCACACATGGATTGTTTAAACAATGCTGTTTTACCAAGAATAGCTATGTCATGTCTTTTTTTTGACTTATCTCAAACCCTAAAACAGTTAAGGAAGCTGGAATGTTTTGTGAGCACTTTATATATACCAGGATATAAAACAATGAGTTAAATATTAGGTTAATGAAAGACAGAAGATCCTTATAATCAGTTCTTCCTGATATTACATGTCACTGATAACAAGATAGTGACTGGAGAGATATCAGCCATGCATCATGTGTGTGCACATGCATGTGTATATACACATGAAGAAAATGAAAGGACACATGCAATACCCGATTTACTATCATGGAAGAGTCATTTCAAGAGTGAAAAACACTCATTGTAAAATGATTAAATTTGTTTCACTTTAGTTTTGTTAGTTTTGCAAAAAGCTTTACTTTGTAACTTGTGAGAAGTAACTCAACTATGACCAGTGATTGTAGTGAAAGGGTGAATTTCTGTTTGTTTTTTGGGATATGAAATCACTTGTCCCCTAAACGGACAGTTTTAATTAAAATAAACGATCAACCAGGGAAATAGAGGAGAAAGGCATTTCAACACTATTTTTCTTGTATAAGGTTTTTCATGTTTTCTTCATAAAAATTGAATTTCCCTTCTGGGCTTTGCAGTATAGTTTGTATAATTATTTTGGAGAAATGAGAAATGTGAGAAGGAAAATGGGGGTATTGTAGAACTGACCCAGAATATATGCTACATCTGGCTGGTTTCACCAACTCTCCAAGCACCACTCTAGCTGCATAGATGTCAGGAATTATGATGATGTAAAGTTTTATATTTCCCATTTCTGACACTAATTTCCACAATGTTGGCAGCATCTATGGTCACTTGTTTTTATTCTTTCTACTGGTAGTTGTATAACCATGAAAGGGAGTGTTTGTGATCACATAGCTCCCCCTTTTTATATTCTTATACATTTAAAATAATATACTTTGAAAAAGGGTAATATACAATATTACACTATAATATAACATAAGCTGGGGTAACATATCAACTGGATAGCATTCTCTGACTGGCATCCATGGCTACAATATAGGTTCTAATGCTCAATAATCTTGCCTTGGGTGAGACACACCTAATGCTTGTCTATAATCCACAGTCTGATGAAAGAGCCTCTATTGATGGGTCAATGGTAACAAATGGTTTTCTCATTAGATAGATTCTGCAGAGTCTTGGCATGACTGTTCCTAGCTTCAGCTTTAATGAGAGGAAGCCATAATGCATATTAATATCAGATTGAAAATTTCATAGTGTAGAACTTGTAGAGAGCATAAAACCTAATGGTGCCAAATATGAGCTGGGGCATCTCCATATGCTATACCACATTGTTATAGTGAAACCCTCTATGGGAGCAGTTAAATGATTAAAAAGGGACAATGATATGTTAAACTCCAAACCCTCGTAGTTTGAAACTGGAACCACACTTACAGTAAACAATTTTCTTATACAGTCTTGTACGTTTCCCTAGACCCCAGGTTCAGACTCTATTAAAGCTAATGTCCAGTGCTTGTACCTTGAAGTACATCCCAGCCCGTGAATGAGGAATCAGCCCTAGGGTCAGACATAGCTGTTTTCAACCCCAGCTGTGTTTCCCACTAGCTGAGTAACATTGGGAAACCTGCTTATTATCTGTGACCTAAGCTTCCTCTTTAAAATAGGGATAAAGATGGTACCTTTAGAGGATAAGCTAAGACACAGATCATGGTTAGCATATGTAAAGTACATACTGTAGTATGTGGTGCATTGTACATATCCAGTAAATGCCATTAAAGATTCCAAGAATGTCTGCTAGGACAATAAAAAACTGGAGTAACAATGGCATGTTTTTTGATGATATTTCTGGAAACAAAACAAAACACCAACTCAAGAATTAACTTCAGGAGTGTTTTCTAAAGTGCCCAAGATTCAGCCAACTGGGATATATGAAGGTATCTGATGAAGAAATATTCATGAGGTGATGGAATTGTCTGGAAGAATTTCCTGAGAGTGACAATTGAGGTGGTCCTCACAGAATTTAATAGACAGGGAGGAGAGAGGGAGGGCACTAAATAGATAGAAAAGTGGGAATAAGGTTGTTTGTTTAGCTGATTCTGCACTTCATATGACAGGCACTGTAACTAGATTGTGCTCCAACGTCTTGGGTGCAGTGGTTATATAGGGATACTACAGACAAAAAAAACTTACACAACAAAAATGTACTTTTCCACAGTTCTGGAATGTGCAGTACTGCTTGTCATGAAGCCTTTGTCTTGGTTTAAAGATGTCTGCTTTTCCTCATTCCCCTCATATGACCTTTTCTTTGTACCTTCTTGATGTTTCTCATAAAGACTCCAGTTTGATTGGATTGGTCTTCTACCCTAATGACTTGACTCACTCAGAAATTCCCGTTTAAAGGTCTTATTTGAAAATTTAGCTACAATGACTGTTAGGGCTTTCATTAGTCAGGATTATTTAGAGATATAGAATCAGAAAGTTACTTAGCTACAGATATATGTGAGAACTTTTTTTTTCTGATGTGCCTATGTATGTGTACATGTTTCTCTGTGAATATGCACATGTTGAAGATGTCAAAGGTTGATTCTAGGGTTTTTCTTCAAAAGCTCTCACCTATTTTTTTGAACAATCTCTCATTGACCATGGAACTTATTAATTTAGCTGGACTGACTGATGAGCAAGCCCCAGGGGTCCTCTGTCCAGAGTAAATTGCTATACCCAGCTCTTACATGGGTGCTGGGGATTGATCTTTGCTCTTTTGCTTGCACAGCAAGAACTTTACCAACCAAATTATCTTCCTGTTCAATAAAGGGTATTCCCCCCCCCCCATAATGGGTAATGGACTTAAGACATCATGGAGTCTGAGAAATCTCATGTTAGGTGGTGTAGTGTGAAAAGTCAGTGACACCACTGTCACAGCTCAGGCCAAGCCCAAATTCCAGAGAACCTCGTGGATGCTTGTGAAAGTTTAGAAGTATGAAGAATGAAAAGCCTGGAGAGCTGATGTCTAGGGGCAAAAAAGGGGGTGGGCTGGGTGGTGTCCCAGTTTTAGACGAGAAAATGAATTCACCCTCATTTTGTCTTTTTGTCCTATTTAGTCCCTCAGCAGAGCGGGTGGGTGGTGCCCAGTTGAATTGGATAAGGGCAATGTGGTAGTTTGAATGAGAATGTGCCCCGATAGGCTCATTTATTTGAATGCTTTGACCCTAGTTAGTGGAAATGTTTGGGAAGGATTAGGAAGTCAGGCCTTGTTGTAGTAGGTGTGGCCTTGTTGGAGGATGTATGCCACAGGAGGTGGGTTTTGAATGTTCAAAAGCCCATGCCAGGCTCAGTGTTACTCTCTCTTCCTACCACCTGTGGATCAGAATATAAAGGTCTCAGATGCTGCTTCAGTGTCATACTTGTCTGTTTTTCACCATGATAATCATGGACTAATCCTCTAAAATAGTAAACAAGCCCCAATTAAATGTTTTCTTGTAGTGAGAATACAACTTTAAACTCATTGAGATAGATAGATAATAGAATATTAATATTAGTTGCCAAATATGTAGGGACTGGACATTGGGAATGTATGTTATACCTTATAATTTTTGTAATTGTAGCCTAATTATTCTTATTGTTTTGCATTGTATGTATTGTTATAAGAAAAAGAACTGTTTATTGGGCTAAAAGGGAAGATGTTGGGGTTAAAAAGATATACCTTAAACTAAAAAAAAAAAAAAAAAGAAATTAGCAGATAGGAGAGGAAAGAGGGTAGAAGGGTGGGACCAGAAGGAGGAGGCGGGAGGGGATTATGATTGAGATGTCACTTGAAGAAAAAAAAAGTGACTTTCAAAAAAGAACACAGAAAAATTATAAGAATATGTTTTTGTTTTAATCCTAGGTGTGGGAATACGGGGCTGGTTAGGACTGTTGGCAGCAGGTAACTATGATTTGCCTCATTCTCTAGCAGAAGTGTGGTTTTGCCAGCTGCAGATAGGTTCTGCTATTGCGTGACATTTGGAATTCTGGGAACTTTTTAGAGGGTATATAAAGGATAGGACCTCAAGAGGTGGGGTGGGTGGTTTGTGGTCATTCAAGGGTATTGGTTGTGGTTTGTTAATAGTTATGTTCCAAGAAGAAACAAGAAGAAAGAAATCAGATTAAAGGATCTCTGTCTCTCCCCTCTATCCTTCTTTCTGTCTTATCTCGTGGTAGGGGGTGAAACTGGGGGAATAAAGAGTGAGAAAAGAAGAACCCAGAAAGTAGAAAAGGCCAGTTACACTTTCTTTTATAATAGTTGCTTTGGTCTTCTTGTTTTTTCATAGCAACAGAACAGTAACTAAGATAGTCACACTTTCTTTAGTCCACTGGATCAAATGCCAGGCTCTGGGATTAAATAACCTCAGATGTAACCAGAAGTAGTGTGTTTCCAGCTATTTGGGTATTGTTTAACTCAAGAGAGTTGAGTCCTGAAATTAATCTCCATAGGGTCTCGACTTACACATTTAAAAGGAAACACAATGTAGTTCAAAGTAATGGTGAATCCATAAGTGAAAAAAAGGACTTTGTTGAAGGTTGATGTATTTAGAGCCCTGGACTCTAGCAAGTATTTCTGAGGATTAGTTGTGAGATTTTGAATTGGAAAACTTCTATTAACAAGTAAAATTTATGTTTCAAATGGAGACAGCATACTTCTTTGCAAGAAGTTGAGAGGTAAACTCAGTTCTATAAATGAAGGTGCCCAGCAAGACACTGCAAATAATTATGCACACACCTAATGGTTATTCTGGGTCTTCAATACTTTCCATACTTACTTCCCCTCATAATTCTATTGATTATTTGCAGAATTCTATTGAAAAGAATTGGATCTGACTTCCATTATTCTGCAAAAGCAAGAGTGTTTGGAGCATCTGGTAGTTGCCAGTACACTCCAGCATTGCTTCTGGCAGCTGGAAGAGGGTGTGGATAACAACTTGTCCCATCCACAGCTGGACCACTGTACACATGAGAGCTACAGCAACACCAAAGCCAAACCTGGAAAATGCCTTTAGTATTCATTGGATGGAACATACCTAAGACAGGGCACAATGGGTAATTTTTTTTTTTTTGGAAAGTACATTTGATTCCACAAAACAGTCTGTCTAAATTTCTATGGTTGCATGACATTGTACCCGGAGAACTTTGTAAAAATTTTAAAAATATGTATTATAGAGCAAAGATCATCTGTAAGGGAGTGATGCCTGAGGCTGAGCTCATTGTCTACCCTTCAGGCTAGAGGCAGTGGTGCATGGAGGAGAAAGGCAAAATGAATGGGTGTTTAAGACTAGAGCCTGTTTGACATACAAAAGAGGGCAGTGTACAATGGCTTGGATGCAATTTCAGTCCTGCCACTGTCCTTGGAGATTTCCTTGTGCCTCCATGCTGTTCAGTTCATCTTCCTCCTAGTGTGGGACTTGACAAGTCATTGTTCATGAAAGACACCTCCAGAGCCAACCTTCAGTATTTACAATGGAAATCTGCTCTCTGAGGGAGATACATATATAGCACAGCTCTGCCTATTAAAAAGCAAACTTTCTTTTCTGAAAGGGTCAGAAACAGTTCCTCTGTTGGCTGTTTGAACACATACTCCCCCCCCCCCCAACCAGATGCTTCCCCTGTTGCTTGCAGAGCTGTTTGCTTTATTACATTATTTACACTTTCAGATTGTTCCAGGGATTAATTGTTATTGTGGCCAAGATTTAATTAGCGTAAACTCTGGTAACAGCTTAATATAAATTAAATTGTAAGCCATTTCTCTTTGAGAAATATTAGGATTTATTAATGGTTCCCCAGAACTAATTAGTCTAAGGGATGCATTGCTGAGTTAAGTACGAGGGAAAGTTTGTTTACTGTTATTTGTAATTATATCCAGCACATTTCTTCTGTCCCTCTATGCTCTCTGTGTTTACTTCGGCCATTAGCCTGGATGTGAGAAGACCAGTATCTTTGCCCAAGGCTTTAGGAAAGCCCTCAGGGGTTCACTGAAGGAGTGATTAGCTCCACTGAGGGAAAATGGAGAGGAAGTGGGGAGAGGCAGGGGAGAAAGGAAATGGTCAAATCACAGTTCAGGAATTAAATTTCTGAAAATGAAAAAAGTATGAAAAGAGCATTTAAGTATAACAAGTATGAAAACCACAAATCTCTAAATGACCAAAGAAACTGTGGTAAAGCATCCCCACTTGTGCTATGGGCCAGGAAATGATAGCACATGCTCTGTGTACCACCAGGTTAATCTAATAGAAATGCATGGTCATGTCATTCCCCTGCCAAAGAATAAACAGAGGGGAATGGGCCTTAAAGTCTGAGAGTTTGTGTCTGTCTTGATTTGTTCATTTATCTGGTTGGCTTTGGGCAGTGCACTAACCTCTGCTTGCCTTTCTTTTATGAATAAAAATGCATTAGTAGGACCTCCCTCAGGACTGTTCCTAGGGTGAGATGGAAAGATGGAAGACTCAGCCTGTGGGCATGTGATGGAAATCTACCTTGTCTCAGTTGACAGTGAGGAAGAACATCATAGCAGTGAAGAGATGCACTTCAAAGGAGCTCCTCTTCTGGACAAGCTGTGCCCAAGTTCTTCCTGCTCTGCTTCTGCCCCTGGTTCTCACAGACTTGGCTGAAAACCATCTGGCAGTAACCACACCATGAACTGAACACTAGGCTGCCTTGAAATTTCCCCATCGTTCTAGCTTTAAATACAGCATCAAACAGTTTAAGGGAAGCATAAATCAAAACAAAACAAAGAAAAAGGGAGGAAAATTAATTTTTTTTTTTACCAGAATGCAACATATATGCCCTCCAATCTTATGGCCAAGAGCCCTGTTCCCACTTTAATTCTGAAGAGCATGGTCTTCACTGTCTTCATTCCTATTTTGTTTTTGAGATCCCACCAGAACCACCCATTAGCTGCATTTGCAGCATCCTTGGCTTTCTCTAATTTAGCTACCCAAACCTTTCCAAATTCCTTCCATATATCAGTTCCAAAGGTTTAAGAACCACATGGTCATTAAGTCACAGCAAATTTCCATGTTCTTCAGTTTTCATCACTGTGAACAATTTAGGGGAAGGTTTATTTTGGCTCATGGCTTCAGCCCATGGTTGTTTGGCCTCATCATAACATTCATTGTGCCACAGAGGGAGAATGAAGTAAGACATAACTGATTATCCCATGATGTTCTTGAGGTAGAGAAAATGAGAGGAAAGGTTTGAGGACTACTGAGACCGTTTAAAAACATAACTCTGGTCACAATTTTAAAAACATCTTCTTAGATCCAGAACACTCTCTTGATTCCTAAACAACTCAAAATTTAACTATGAGACTCTAGCTATCTATTCTTCAACCACATCAGAGACCTGAGATGGATAAATATATCTGATTATATAGGAAGTGCAGGGCCCGCAGCTTCCAAAACTAAGAAATGACATACCAGTGGCTGCCTGGACAGTTCCCATTTTCTCTCCATACATTACAGCATCAATCTTCAGCCATTTGGCCCCGTTTCTCTGACAGACATTGATTGTAGAACAGGAATTATGAAGGATTTACCTACTCTGTCTTGGCAGAGCTAGGCTGTCGACTTACCCTGTCTACAGTTGAAGCAAGGTTTTTTTTTTTTTGCCAAGAAATAGGCTTGCCACTAATTCAACCATCTCACACTTGAGATTCTTCGATGCTCATCTTCTACTTGGAGGAGAATAGCGGGTGCTGTCAAGAGTTGACATGTCTCGATATCAAAAAAATCTTAAGTTAAGAAAACATCTTTGATTGATCTTGGTATATTGATACATAATTAAGAGTATATTTAACCACA
>CAJQZJ010032499.1:1950369-1981680 GCA_907164525.1 Lophiomys imhausi | reverse complement strand
GTAGAATGTTGAAGTCAGGTGCCAAATACATATAGACTGGACATTGGTATTGTATGCCAAGCCATATAACTCTCATAATTTTGGCCTAATTACCTCTGTTGTTTTGTATTGTATTTATTATTATAAGAGTAAGAGCCATTTGTTGGACTGAAAGGGGGAGCTGTTGGGGGGAAAAGATATATCTTAAACTTAAAAAAAAAGGAAGGGGATGGGTGGGTTGAGGCGGAAGAGGGTGGGAGGGTGGGACTGGAGGCGGGGTAGGGAGGGGATTTCAATTGAGATGTAACTTGAAGAAATAAAAAATAAAATAAAAAAAAAGAAAAAAAATGCAAAAAAAAAAACAAAAAAAAAAAAAAGAAAACATCTTTGAATGCCATATTCTGCAGATCTCTTGAGGTTTTTGAAGAGGCCCTATCTATCTCTTATATTAGGATAAGCAAATGTTGCTTGTCTCTTAGCAACTTGATTTTTGATTAGCTTAGAAAATAACTATAGTAGACTGTCATAGTAACTAACAAAATGACAGATTTGATTGACTATTAGTTTGCATTTCTTAATTATCATAAACAGTTTATGAAAATTAGTAGCAAAAGGCCAAAATTGTGATGCAAGTTAGTATGAAAACTGAGTTAGATATAGAACTTTAAACTCACGGAGATGGTTAGATAGTAGAATATTAAAGTCAGGTGCCAAATACATATGGACTGCGCATTGGGAATGTACGTTAAGCCATATAACCCTCATAACTGTGGCCTAATTACCTCTGTTGTTTTGTATTGTATTTATTATTATAAGAGAAAGAGCCATTTGTTGGACTGAAAGGGGGAGCTGTTGGGGGCAAAAAGATATACCTTAAACTTAAAAAGAAAAGGAAGGGGGATGGGTGGGTTGAGGCGGAAGAGGATGGAAGAATGGGACTGGAGGGGGGAGTAGGGAGGGGATTGCGATTGAGATGTAACTTGAAGAAATAAAAAATAAAGAGAAAAAAAAAACATACCTCCGGTGACGAACTTCCTCTCATTAAGCCTTACTTTCTAATAGCCTGTTTAGCTATGAAGTCACCAATGACAGTAATCCATTGATCAAGAAAGTACTCTCAGCATCTGTTCATCTCTCAGTATTTCCACAAGCTGGAGATCAAGCCTTGAATACATGAAATATTTGGGGGAATATATCATATTATAGGCTTCAGTCCAACTAATCCAACAATGGCCAGCTGTGAATAGGAAGTCCAAGAATAAGCAGTTGCTCAGTCTCATGAGGTTGGGTGTTTCAGCTGGAATCGTGAAGTAGTAGGCTCCAATGGATGTGCTGCTGGCAAAGTGAGTGCAAGCAGGAGAAGAATGAAACACCCCTTCCTTCTTCCACTGTTGTCATATAGGTCTCCAGCAGAAGGTATGGCCCAGATTAAAGGTGTGCCTCAAGATCTGGATCAAAAACATGTACCATCCCACCTCAAGATTTGGATCGAAAGCCTGTGTCTTCTTGCCTCAAGATCGAGATCACAGGTCTGCCCTCCATTTCTGTTCTGTAGTTCACTCCAGATATAGTCAAGTTGACAACAGAGAAAAGTCACCAGAGGTATCAACATGGCCCTAAATTTCCTGTGCATAAAATGAAAGAATTTGATGAAATAATTCATTAGTATGATTCTTACTTAATTAAAAAATAATCTTTTTATTTTATCCACTTTATTTTTAACTTCAGGGCTATGTTTTCATGATTCAAAATCACTAAATGATACTAAAACATCAGCAAAATAAACTGTTTTCAGGTATCCAAATAGAAGGGAAAAAAACCCTTATTTTCCTTCCCAACATTTTTTTAGTTTCAATATAATTCTTGATAGCAGACTAATCCATATTATACATTTTGTAAGAAAATTCAAATGAAGCAGATGGCTGAAGATTTAGAAGATGCAGCTAATCTCCTTGCCACAGGCCCTCTTTAATATTGCTAAGAAGTATCTCAGGGAAATCTTTTTAGTTGGTATCAGTTATGCTCAGTTTTTTTTTTATCAGTGAGGATGACCTTTATGGGAAATGTTCGAAGAGAATTTTGATGTCAACATAGCACCTTCTTTTGAATAAAAGATGGGTCACTGCCATTTGTAACATGATAACTTTCCCCATTTGCAGAAGGCGTTAGTTTCTAAATCTGTGCCCGACCTCCTCTTCAGAGGTGTGCTAATGCATCAGGTTAGACAAAAAGTTTGCTGGAAAACAGAGTAAATAGCTCGTCCTTAGTAAATCACCTAAATTACCAAATAGGTATTTTGGCATTTTGGAAGAATTAAATTTACCTCGTGTGAACAAGTGAGCAATTTTCTTTCCCCACATCATTTCCTAAACTCAGCTAGTCTGTGATAACACAGGTCAAATGTTCTGGATGGAGAAGAATTAGGATTTTAGAACTCCAACTTCTCAGCCAGCTGTGGGCTTCTTTAACACGGTGTTTCAATGCATAAACGAGCACCTGAGTGCCGAGGTCGGCCCTTGGAGGAGAATGAGACAGGTTTTGACAGGATATCAAAATCAGTTCACTGTAAACATTGCATTGTTTTGGTAAAAATCACTGACACATTTATTTTAGGAAATCTGCCTCATAGGCTTCCACGAAATCTTCAATTTGAAGTAAGATGTAAGGAAGCCAGCTACTTCAAATTGTGAACTACGATATGGGCTTAAAGGGATTGAAAGAAACCCATTTTGTTGTTTTTCTCAAATTTTGAGATTAGCATATTTGAAATAGTAAATGCTGCCCCTTCCCTGTTGCCCCCCACCTTTCACAATTTGAGTTTCAGCAAGAAGACATTATAATGAAAGCTGTACCTGTCTTTACACTGCTTGTCACTCAGGTTATCACTACAAACCCCCCATATCAAGCAAATAGTAACAGTACTCCTACTTCAGAGCCAAGGTAACAGAAGCACAAATGCATATATCTTGAGCCACATAGCTCACAAGACTCAACTGGTCTGGCTCCTGAGGCTAAGCTTGCTTCTGTATGAACCACTGTAAATCACCTCAATCATTCTACTAGAATTTTGAGTCAGTAAGTCTGTAGTAGGGCCTGAAATTTCCACATTGTAACAAGTTCCCAGGTGATCGTGAGGCTTTGGTATGTGTTGCCATGCCTCTGTAGAACCCACCACCCAGAAAAAGCATTTTGATGGCAGAAAATCACTGAAGCCTTTTGTATTGCAAAGGATCCTGAGTACGGAAGGATGTAATCTCTCCTGCCTAGGACCTTTCGAGTCTGAGACTAGGAAAACTTTTCTGAAATAGAAGGGATGGAACAAAGTGTAGCAGACACTGATGGGTTCCCCAGTAGAACTGGACTCCACTCCAGGATGAGCAGAGAGGCCAGGCAGGTTGCAGGCAGCTATTTGCATACAGCTAGTCTCAGGGCGATGAGGTGAGAGAAGCATTGCATAGTTGTGCTCCCCCCAAAGTGTGAGAGTTTTAACTAACAATACTGCTTAGAGGAAACACTGTCCATGCAAAACAGACTTTCTGAGTTTGAACAAATAATACTTGCATTTTCTGCTGGGTGGTGCCCACAGGAGCTGTAAGGCCCCAGAGTTCCTGTTGTTTAGCTCACTAGAGGAGCAACTACATTGACCATCTGTGTAAACAGGCATGTATCATTTTAGAACCTCAGCAAGGGGCCAAAGGAGGAAAATCTCCCTCACCAGCACTTAGGACCAGGATATGGCTGGGAGAAAGCAATTGGCTTAATGAGAATAGACTTGGAATATGGCTGATCAGCATTGCAGTTAATGAACTGGTGGCCTAAACAATTAGAGAGACAAGGATGTCTCATGGATGCTGTGTGCCTATCCTTTGCCACCTCTCCCATTCAATAACCCCTCTCGAAATTGCAAGGTTTTCTTGGAATAAGGAGTTGGGTGAATTGTACCCAGTATCTTGAGGGCTTAATAATAGCTTGTTATTTCTTGTTTGTGAGTTTGGGGGGGAAATCCATTTGCACCACAAATTGATTGCTGTATAGTAATTTAGAGAAAGCTGCTGCAGGGGACATCTGTGTCACACAATGATGAGGAGACCCAGGGGCAGCTTTACAGCCAAATCATCGTGAGTCAATAGAGGTGACCCTCCTAAAAGATAGATGTCGACAGAAGTCACTGTAGAATTTAGAAATACCACTTATGGACTGTAAAGGAAGTTAGGTTGAAAAAGAGCAACCCCACGCTTTAAATTTACAAGGCAGAAATGAAATAGGTGACTGAAAGGAGACAGAAAGGACAAATGTGGCTGTGGAAAGGTTTATAGATGCAATTTGTCTGGTACTCATACTTTCTTTCCTTGGGAAGGGAATTCCGGGGCTATTAGCCCAGATGAGCAAGGTAGTGGGAAGGCACTCACTGTGTGAAAGTATCCATCTTGATCTTCAGGGAAGGAGTAACTTGGAGCCTCGGTGGAAACCTATAAAAGGCCATAAGGTCTCAAATCTGTAAAGTAAAAGCTGGCCCTGAAATCCCTATAGTGTCCTTCCCTATAAAATGGAAATACTATCACACCAAACACACCAAACTAAATGTGTCTGTTACCTTTTTCCTTCAAATTATCAGGAATAATGTATTTGTCACAGTCCCCAAAACCACGTTTCTCATGCTTGAAAATAACAAAATAACTCAGATGGGAAAGTGATAGTAAATCTGAGAGTTTTTAATTAAATGGAAAAGTTATGATTTTTTAAAAAATGAAATCAACATTTCCAATTTTGTTCTTCTAGTATGTAAGAAAACCTTTTTAAGAATGGAAAGTTCAGCAGCCTTCTCACAGAGGTGCATGTGTCATAGTATAAAAATTCCTGTTTTCTTTTCAGGTAACAGACCTTTGGATTTATTAAGAGTAGAAACATACCCAGCCAAAAGTCTACATTTTAGTAATATAGTAATCTCCTTTGCAAATAGGCATATCATTTGACTAAGTTATGACTGACAAGGTAAGTGTGAGGGTGGTACATTTCTTCTAGAAACATCTTTCAAAAGGAAGAAGGTAGCAGTTTTGGCAAGTTCCAGTTTTGAGGGAACATTGTCCACATTTTTGTTTTTCTAACGTGAAGTTAGTTCCCAGGGTTTTCATAATTTATGAGAAGGGTTAATAGAACTTGTAGGGTAGAGCTGTTACAGTCATGTGAATGTCCAGGGGAAGGATACAGATTAACTTTAGACCAGGTGAGGGCTACATAATGGCCAAGTACAGGGAATTGACATATGTACAATTTCTGTATATTCCCTTCCCATAGTTACTTGGGGAGGGTTACTTGGTCTGGGCTGTCTAGAATTTTTGCTGGGGCCCCACTACATATTTCCCAAGTGGATACCCTGTAGTTTACAGTCTCTCTTGTAATTTGAGCTAATGGCTACAGTCATTAGGACTCCTGGACGTCACAGCTGACATATCATGCGACCTTCACCTTGAATCACCTTGTTAGATCTTTCAGTGGTATCTTAGTTACTTTCCTGTTACTTTGCTAAGTAACCATGACCCAGGGAACTGATAAAAGTGGGACCTCATGAAACTGAAAAGCTTCTATAAGGCAAAAGACACTGTCATTAGAACAAGATGACAACCTACAGATTGGGAAAAGATATTCACCAACCCCACATCTGACAAAGGGCTAATATCCAAAATTTACAAAGAACTCAAGAAATTAAATGCCAAGAAACGAAATAATCCAATAAAAAATGGGGAACAGAGCTAAACGGAATTTACAAAGAGGAATCCCTAATGGCTGAGAGACACTTGAAGAAATGCTCAGCATCAGAGAAATGCAACTCAAGACAACTCTCAGATTCCACCTGTCAGAATGGCTAAGATCGAAAGCTCAAATGACAGCACATACTGGTGAGGGTATGGAGAAAGGGGAACATTCCTCCATTGCTGGTGGGAGTGCAAAGTTGTAAAATCACTATGGAAATCAGTCTGGAGATATCTTGGAAAACTTGAAATAACTCTACCTCAAGACCCAGCCATACCACTTCTGGGTATACTTCCAAAAGATTTCTCACCAAACCACAAGGATGTTGCATCATCTATGTTGATAGCAGCCTTATTTGTAATAGGTAGAAACTGGAAACAACCCAGATGTCCCTCAACCCAGGAATGGATTAAAAAAACTGTGGTACATCTACACAATGGAATACTACTCAGCCATAAGAAACAATGAAATCATGCAATTTGCAGCCAAATGGATGGGACTAGAGAAGCTCATCCTAAGTGAACTAACCCAGACTCAGAAGGATGCACATGGCATCTATTTTCTTATCATCAGATTTTAGCCATATAGTACAGGGTAACTATGCTACAAACAATGCATCAATGGGAATAGAAACATAGACTTTGTTTCCTGTCAATGAGACACTTTGCCCTAGTGGTGCTGCCTTGTAGGCCTCCAGTGTATGAGGAGGCTCTTGGCCCTCATATGACTGCTGAACTGGGGTGAGGAACTAATATGTAGGGACACTCCACTACAGAGGAGTGGATGGGAGAGGAGGTAGAGGGTGGGAGGGTGGGACTGGGAGAGTGAAAAGAGGGCACTGTGATGGAGATATAACTTGAAGTAATAAATAAATCTTAAAAAAAGAATTCTCATTTAAAAAAAAAGAAGAAGAAAGAACTCACTAGGATTTTATTGTTCCAGAGGTTGAGCCCATGACCATCACTGTGGGGAGTGTGGAGGCAGGCAGGCAAGCATGGTGCTGGAGTTGGAACAGTAGCAGAAAACTTACATCTTGAAACAACCATGAAGCAGAGAGAGCTGAACAGGCATAATGTGGACCTTTGAAACCCATCCCCAGTGACACATTGCATTGCCAAACAGTTCCCCCACCTGTGGACCAAGTATTCAAATGTATGGGTGGTTAGAGAGGGTGGGGGACATTCTCATTCAAACCACCACAAGTGGTTGTAACTTCCTGTCGGGGACAGTCCTAAAATACAGAGAATCCCCGAGACTGAGGGAAATATCCTCAGTAGCTGAAGGCAAAGACCTTACATCTCTTTGGTAAGTTGAATTCTTCACTACAGAGACCCATGGATTTCTTTGTTGCTTTCTCATCTTACCGAGGCCAGTTTGGAGGGGTGAAACTCTGATAGTCATCATCATAAAGGAAAAGAAAAACACTTCCACATCCAAGAGTTGTTGGAATGGTCTGAGTAGAAACCTGCATCAGTCACTGGTAGTTTCATAATGCAGAAATCACCCACTAGCAGAGACTATTTTAAACAAGTGAGAAATGGAAATTTATCTTACTTAAGCCATTTGCCTGTTTGTTCCTTGCAATCATTAAATATAATCCTAACTGAAACTGCATGTTCTTGACATTCCAAATTAGAAAGATAATGCCTACACTCTTGGTTTCAAAGCGTACTTATTTTTAAAACTTCCACAAATTGTATGAGATATATTATTCCAATTTTTAACCTCAAAATGCACATTTTTTTGTGTGTGAGAAACATCTTAATTGCATTTGGAAAGATCGTTCTTTATGAAATCAAAAGTTCAGGCTGAGTGTCTCTCTAAGTTCATCAATATATTTAAGGGCATTTTTACTAAGAACATATTTGATTGCTTTAGGTATGCTCAGTTTAGAGGAGTTTATACTTTTATCACTAAACTAGCATTTCCCATCGTTCTAATCACTGTGTACTTGCATCATGGTGGCCCCTTTCTCCTTTTCATTCCTTGTGAGGGGAACCTCTCCTGATAATTGCATTCCCCACAGTCTCCTCTTGGTGTGCTTGTTCACTCTGTCCCCATCCAATTGTATCTTTCTTGCACCATCACTCATAAAACAGAGTTATGATAGCTATAATTCTCTTGTAGTCAGTCAATTGCTGCAGTTAACAAATGGTTTATTAGACTGTTAACCTCCATTAGCTGGGGAGTTAGGTCATTAGCTGCCTCTGATAACCATTTCTCAAGGTTTATGACTTAAATAATCATTTAAATACTGACTTTTATTCTTTCATGTGGATTGAAACAAAGTTTCAGAAGAAGTTAAAACTCAGGAATAAAATGAGTAATATTCATTAAGAGTATCTGTAAACTTGAACCTCCAATTTGTTTCAGGGACCTGATATTTGTTTTAAAACTTCTAGACTCGAGGGGTGTTCAAACTCAGTTCCAGTCATGCTTTCAGAGAGTATTCTCAGTGACAGCAAATGTCTGCCTTTGGTGGATTAGGGTGAGTAGGTAAATTGTTTTCCTTTTACTCTCTAATTTATTTTTCCTGGAAATGCCAGCAGTTATGTTGTAAGCTTTGTATCCTCAAAGGCCTGTGACTTTTTATTGCTAAACAATTGTCTGCTACCTACACAGATGCTCCTTGACTCATGATGGGGTTGTATCTTGATAAACAAATCATAGATAGACAATATTATAAGAGGAAGATCCATTCCATACTCTTCCCCTACTTAACGTCATTCCTTAGCACTACTGCACTCTGTGGAGTATTGGATGCTTTCCTTTCTTCAATATTGTAGCTCATTACTGAACCCCATCACAAAATGTTATTATATTGTTGTCATGTGATAAGACTTCCTGGAAAGACACAATACATATGTCTACTCATCTGAGATAGGAAGCCCATGCCAGACCAAAAGCATGGATATCACCAAAATCCAACTTGCTGAACCAATAAGTTTCATTGGGGGAACTTAAAGAAGTCTGGGTCACTCACAGGAGCAGAAATGATTCAAAGACTGTTGTGTCACCAAAGATCATCTCAGCATGGTGACAGCCCACAAAAACTAGGGACTTCTAGTACACTGTACAGACTTCAAGTAGCACACCATATTGGAGAGTGTCCTTTCCAGTGACTCAGTTACTCTAAACCTTTTCCAGGTACCTTGGCAGATTTCTGCTTCTTCCAGGCTACTGGACTGGTCTCAGAGTGTTCTTTGCAGCTTGTCTTGTCTGATGGTAGTTTTCAACATCCTTGATTGGTTATTCAGGGGAAGGGACATAGTGAATCTTGTCAGTTTCAGGGAATTTCTGAGAATATTTTGAGTTGTTTACCTTCTAGCTAAAGGTGATACCCTGAAGGATGGAATGTTTCAATCTTGAGGAAACATTTATACAACAATTGCATGTTGCTGCCTCAAGAAGAAATTTAAATTTCAAATTCTAGTTATGGTTCTCACAGACTACATATGAATTTTTCCACCACTAAGTAAAAATAAAGTATAATCTTCAACTAAATCATTGTGAACTAGAGACCATCGATACTTATTAATAGTTTTCTATAGTAAGAAGTGAAATCTAACTCAGGTCTACAGGTGCAGACAGACCTGTCATCTCAGTACTGTCTCAGGAGGATGAGGTAGGATGATCTCAAGTTCAAGATTTGCTTGGCTACAGAGTCAGTTCCGGTTCATCCTGGGCAACTTAGTGAGATGCCTCAAACTATAACGCAAAAAGAGAGCTGGGGATATAGCTTGGTAGTAGACTACTGTCTGACAGTCATAAGTTCAATTCCTAGTATTGCAGAGAACATAATGAGCGAAAGAAAAGAAAAGAACACAAGACAGTTCTGAGTGAAGATAGTTAAGTCTCTCCTCTATTCAGGATAAGTCTTAAGAAGAATAAGGGATTGACTTTTCCCAGGTTGATCTGTCACAGGATGTCTTAGAGTTTCTATTGCTCTGAAGAGATACCATGAGCAAGGCAACTCTCATAAACAAAAACATTTAAATGGGGCTGGCTTATAGTTTCAGAGGTTTAGTTCATTATCATCACAGCAGGAAGCATGACAGTGCAGGAAGACATGGTGCTGGAGGAGCTCAGAGTTCTACATCCAGATTGACAGGCAGCAAGTGGGGACTGGAATGTGTGTCACACTGGGCATGGCTTGAGCATTTATATGAGACCTCAAAGACCAAATCCACAGTGATATACTTCCTCACACAAGGCCACACCTACTTCAACAAGGCTACAGCTCCTAATATTGTAGCTCTATATGGGCCAAGCATTCAAACACATAAGGCTATGGGGCCAAACCTATTCAAATCACCACACAGCACTCCACCCCCACCTTCCTGGTTCTCTGTTCCCTGTACAAAAAAGATTTTATGAGTAAAGAAGGAGGTGATTTTCATATTTATGAGGCATATTAATATTTTATATATTTTGAGAATGAAATGAGTTAGCACATATGAAACATGCAAGAATGGAGTGAGAGATAAAAAAGCTACTTTATTTCTGTACTGAAATGTGGCCAGAAATAAATTGTTTTGAACTGTGGAAGTTTTCTCATTAGCTTATTTTTTCATTTAATCATTTAAACACTTTCAATTGTGTAAACTGTATACAAACTTGTCACGGGACTATGAAATAAATCTACTTTCACTTTTAAAATAGACTGTAGTCAGGTTTGTTTTAATTGACTGGACTCATGTGTAAAAGTATATTTATTAAAGGAAATGATCATGAATCATTTCTTATTCTTCACTCTTCTTGGCACTATGTCTACCAAACATTAGAATAAATACTTGTTAAATTCCTCAAATAGACTGGGATTAAGGATTAATTTCTCTTTTTGTGACTCCCCTCTTGATGATATGCTTAGCAAGTACATTTATTTATTTGTTTATTATTATTAGGTCACAAACAGTATATTTCTTCTTGTATCCATCATAATTCCTAATAATATGCCTTGACTATAATGAAGCCTTATTCCCAAGAGCAATTAGATATAATGCTAAGTTAGCTTCTTATTATTTCCAGAACAGAAGTAATAAGAAATCTTGGAGGTGCTAGAAACCTTAGGGATGCTGGAGGAAGTAGGTCAGTAGAGAGTACCTTTGAAGGTAGTATTTTTTTCTCTCTCTGCTTTCTGTCCACTGAGAAGTGAGTGGCTGCTACGTATCTTAATGCTATGATGATCTCCCTCACCAGAGACCCAGAATCTACAGAACCAAGGCCTATGGGCTGCACCTTTTTGAAGTATGAACCCTTGACTTGAGTTTTTCTGTAATTTTGGGCAGAGTAATCTCATCTGACTAATACTCCCACATCTGTAGGGGTTTCAGCTCCATGTGGGCTCCATGTGTGCGGGTGGCTGTATCTCTGGATGATTTTTCTCTAAAGATTTTAGGGTAGCAGTTTCGCCTTGCAGCCTTATGTATCTAAGCAAAGTAGGCGACTTGAATTTTTACAGATTTTTCATGTAAGAATAATGGGAGGGACAATGTGAAAGTCTTTATATGTCAGAGCTAAAAGTATATGCCCTTTTGAGATGGGCCTATTTGCTGTAGAAACTAATTGAAAATGAATTAAAGTTTGATTAATCAGATGTAGCCAAAGTCTAAAGAACTAAGTTAATTTAAAAAAAGTCATTATTCATTTCAAATATTCAGTGTCCGGATCACCTCCTCACAGCCCACAAGACTTTAAAGCAAATGCCAATTTATTCAACAGTCTTTGAGATGATAATAAAATTTGCTTGATGAAAAGTCTGGGAACTATTGTGCTCTATATTGAGGTGGTGAACAATACATTCATATATGTTTTAAAAAATGGGGTCAAAGATCTGTATTAAAAGTCACATGACTAAATTATGACACCCTAAAGTGCCCACTTCCTGACGTCTGATATTTACTAATTTATAAAATTACCTTACTGATATAGGGTACACTGTAAATGTGACTTGGTTACATGTTTGGAGATGTGGAGGTTATATGTAGTTAACTGGCTAGGCCCAGTGTGATCACAGGAGTTCCTGAGAGTGGTGAAAATGTTCAGAAAGCAGACAGAAGACAAATGATATGAAGGAATAAATTTGAAGATGCTATATTTCTGTCTCTGAGGATAGAGGAAGAGACCACACAAATCAAACCAAACTGGAGAAACAGGTGAAAATTAATTCTTTGTGATGAATGACAAAGTAAATAAATTGCTTTTCTCACACTTATGGCTTGGAAAATAAAATTCAAATCTTTAAATTCCTAGTTGCCAAAATGAATAACAAAAATTACAGGAAACCAGATATATAATGGTCATTCTAATTACCATGTTTTTGCTTTTGCAATATAATTAGTCTTAACTTATTATTATTATTTCCTTTTTTGAAAAAAAATATGTGAAGGAAGGACTTACCCATCTGGTTTTAGGCCTGGGATGTTCTGAGGATAATTATATCTTCCAAGCAACAATGACCAGAATCTGAGAAGAGGAGGATTAGATACTGAGTTTCTTGCACTGAAAAGGGAATCCAATGACAGGCTTGCTGAAGTCGGCTCTCAAGGCCTTTGTCAGCCTCCGAGTCAGTGGAGGAAAAAAATAAATAAACTGTACTGTTTTTGTCATGGGCAAGGATGACTGGTCATGCTGACAATTGCCTTCCCACGTGGGTGCTACACTGTTTCAACCCTGGTCCAGGTTAAAGCTTAATATTGAGGGCAATGGCACCCTAAGTAGTTATTGAACAGAAGGCTATGGATTTCTCCACCAAGATTACCCATCTTTCATTGTCAGCTAGAGTTTATGGTTGGTCTCAACATTGTTCTAAACTAAATACATAAAGAGCCACCACTGTCTCAGTCAGGTCATTGACAAGACTACAGAGAGGGAGTGAAGGGGCTTCTGGCCATAAAGGAGCAGCAACAGTCCACTTTTATTAAGTAAGAAGCCAATTGCACAGAACGCCACTATGGGACATCTCTTTTGATCACAGTCCGAGAGCAATTAGGATGGATTGCAAGCTTTAGAAGGGGTCTTACTTGCCTCTTTTACTGTGTACTGTGGTTGCATTTACTATTTGCCAGATGCATATAGGGCTTTGAGATAAGTCCCCATGGTAGCTGTTTCTGGAAGCTAATTAAGTATTGCATAGAAAATCATATCCCTATATCTGCTTTAAATTTGCTGCCCATTAATTTGGAGCAGCCCCTCTTTTCTAATGTGATGGGATAGTACAATTAGATGTAATTTATAGCTCACTTTTGTACCATTTATTGCTTTATGGCTTGGGAAGGATACAGCTTCCAGTTGTTAATGAAGTCTCCTCCTGAAACAAGGGGATAACAAGACGAAAATGTCTTTCCACTTGTTTTGTGCTTCAGTGACAGAAGAACAAAAGCCTTCATTTAGATCCCTCTCATTATCTTCATTGTATACTTGGTGTGCAAAGAGCAGGGGTTCATAGATCTCTTTTACCAATCATGATTCTCCCTAATAGATAAGTCTTCTTGCCTGACCACCGTGATCAAGGCAGCCACATAGAGCCCAGGTTTATATAGGCTGTTCATGTGTCATCTCTCTTCCCAAGACTTGCTGCTTTTTTGCATTCTTGAGGTTGTATCTTCCTCTTTTCAGTAGAAAGATGGGAGATCAGGGATTGGAAAGATAAAGATAGAGAGCAGTTCTCTGTGGGGTGTTCTTGTTTTAAAAGAATAACATCTTCAGAAACTTCTGAACTACAGATAATCTAGCAGAAGTTCAAAGGTAAAATGCATTAGCTTTGCCAGATGCGGTGGCACACACCTTTAATCCCAGCACTCGGGAGGCAGAGGCAGGCGGATCTCTGTGAGTTCAAGGCCAGCCTGGTCTACAAAGTGAGTCCAGGAAAGCCAGAGCTCTGTTACACAGAGAAAACCCAAAAACCAAGTCAAAACAAACCAAAAACATTAGGATTCAGGTGGTGCAAAATTATTAAGATTGACTTTATCCAATTGCGAGTCTTCAATTGGGATCTACTACATTATTGTTGAACAAGATAGGGGTCCTCATCTCTTGAAAGGACAGGAAGAGATTTTGAGAGATGAGTTTCTGTGATTAGTGGCTATGGTTAATTTTCCACCATGGTTTCTTTGCAATATCCTGAAATCTCCTGTCCTTTATTTTGTCATGGTTTACTACCCAGGATTCTAGCTATCAGGGTACTTGAAGGTTTTTTTTTCCCCTCTTCAATTTCTTTCTGCTGGAGTGAAGTGGTACTCTACAGAAAACTAAAATAGATCTTCTCCCCAGTTACTTTGTTATATCCATGTCCCCAAGGCTCTGCATTCAATGAGCTCGTTTGGCAATATCTGCAGCCTATTTCTTCATGACTGTTGATCCAGGTCTTGGAGTTGAACTTGAGAGTAGACACCAGAGCCTCCTCAAGCCCACGTTGTTTGGCAAGAGATACTTCATTTACACAAATTCCATTTTCAGTGACACTGAGCAGTATGTACTGTGGACAATATGCATTAACAAGCCACAACTAGGGTTGAAGTTGTGATTTTTGAAGAGATAAGACTTTATTTAAGGTTAATAAGGTAGAAGCATAGTCCAAGAATGTTTTACTTGAGGAAATAATATTCAATTTTTTTGTGTGTGGTGTGGGGGTATAGGGAAGGACACCTGGTTTATTTTGGACAGTAAACTTGGAATGTAATTGGAACCAAGCCCCAGGAAAAATGTTTATGTGTGGAAACTGGTCAGGTCTATCAGTACAGTGCACTTTTATTATTTAAACCACGTTTCAGGCAATAGGAGGAAAATTAGGCAGACAAACTACAATTGTGATGATGGGAAAAATATTCCCAATCATCAAACATGAAGCACACATCTGCAGAGCTTTTCAAGATCAGGTGGTAATGAAGGCAAGCAAATGCAGAAGAAAAACAAATGTGTAACTGAAATCACACTTGGCCATAAATATGTTGCTGATAATATGAATGCACACACTGAATCATCAATGCCAAATAGTCTAGATCACAGATAACAGCTTAGATCGCCTATATTCCTAGTCCCACCCTCTCCTAGACTCTTGTTTCGGTTTCATTGCTGTGAAGAGACACCATGGCTAGGGCAGCTCTTATACAAGAAAACACTTAACTGAGGGCTGGCTTACAGTTTCAGGGGTTTAGTTCATTATCATCATGGTGGGAAGCATGGCAATGTACAGGTATGCATGGTGCTGGAGGAGCTGAGAGTTCTGCATCTTGATCTTCAGGAAGCCAGGAGAGAGTGTGTTCCTCACTGGGTGTAGTAGCTTGATCATATATGATTTCAAAGCTTTCCCCCCAGTGACACACTTCCTTCAACAAGGCCACACCTCCTTATAGTGCCACTCCCTATGACCAAGCATTCAAACACAGGAGGCTATGGGTACCATTCCTTTTCAAACCACCACACCCAGCTATAGTTTATTGTAGTGTCATGACTCACTCTGTTACAAACCTGCCACTGTGGGGATAATGTTTGTTTTTGGGGAGGATTTAACTATTATATACCTCCCTCTGCAGATTGTAGTTCTATTAAGTTATTAAATTTGTTACATTTGGAATAGAAATAAAGAAGTGTGAGATGGTATCTGTGACCTAGAAAAATACCCACTGATCTTGACTGCCATAATGAGTGAGTTAGACTTCATGGGCAAATGTTGAGGACAAGCCAAATGTCACAAGCTAATCAGAGTTACTGTAAGTCAGAAGCAAAAACAAAATGAAAGATGAAGTCGGATTGGGAAAATGTCTACCATAATAAAGCCATGAGTAAATACAGGAGCTAGAGAGCTAAAATAAAGATGCTGTATTTAATTGTGTAAGAGTATGAAATTCTCAAGAATAAAGAATACGAAAATATACTAAACTCTATGGTGGCGTTAACAATATACAAGTTTATTCATAGGCCATATTTTCAATTGCAAAGGGAAGTAGTTTGAAAGAGGAGCCCTTTATTACAATGAAGAATATATTTTCTCTATCTGTTGATTTCACATATGGAATTATACACTTACCTGTGTGTATACATGTATGTGCATATACATGCATAAAGAAGCCAGAGGTCAACTTCATTTGTCTTCCTTTACCACTCTCCACCTTAGTTTTTCAAAGAGGGTGACCCTGGAGCTCACTGAGTTGGCTAGACTGACTGTACAGAGATTTACCCCGTCTCTGCCTTGCTAGTGAGGGATTATGGATAGCAGCTGCAGTGTCTGGCTTTTTAGGTAGGTGTTGGGGATCCACATTCAGACTCTCCTTGTAGAGCAGTTGTTTGCTCAAGTCATCTCCTCAGCCCTACTACTTCCTTTTTGTGTCTGATTTACTACATAGTCCATGTTTTGAAGGTTCATCAGTATTGTAATAGATAGCAGACTGCACACCTTTGTGTCTTCACTCTGTTGGTAGACACATGGACTTTCCCCACATTTTGGTTATAGAAATATCGGCTCATCTGAATTCCTGTTTTCAGTTCTTTTGTAGTGTTTACCTAGGATTGGGATTGCTAAATTGTATAATTCTATATTTAACTTTTTGAAGAACAATCAAATTGGTTTTCTCAGTATCATTATATTAATACTTTCCCTTTATCAATGGGGAAACCCTTTTTACTATCCAGATTGAAAACATATAGCAATTGTACTAAATATGAAGAAATCTGTTATAGCTTTGATATTCATATTTCTTATAACTGGTGGTACTGGGCATATTCTCTTGATCACATATGTGTCTGGAGATGTTTCTGTATAACTCTTCTTTAAAATTGACTCACCCCATTTTTATTGTTGATGAATATAACTATTTTTTCTTCTATATTTTAAGCTATTATCATCTGTATGATTTTAAGTTTTTTTTAAACTTTGTTGATTTTATTCTTGATGTACAACAGTTTGTAATTACACTAAGCATATTATCATTGTATATATATATATATATATTTATATTGTACATGTTATAATATAATGTAATTACACTAAGCTGTCTTCTAAATACTGACATTTATACCCAGAGAAATCCTCTTCAGAGGTGGATCTTTTTGCAGTAGACTGTGATTAATACAGTGAATCACAACATGCTAAGTACAGAGAACAAGTGAGTGTGGAGGGCTCTATTCTAAGTGAGACATCTTTATCATATACCCTGTTCCATCTCCACAGCTCAAGGGCCATCAGGAGGGAGGAGGAAGGAAGGTTATAAGAGCCAGAGGTAGGGGAGGACAGCTGTGAAATAGTGTCTTTTGGATATGACACAGCAGATGCACACATGAACTCTCTGAAGTTGTGGTTGCTTCTGTAAGACCTGCACAACATTGACCCAATCACCAATTACCAGGGAAGGGGAAAGACATCATGGGGCCCCAACCCTCTTTGAGGGACAATTGACAGTTATTCCTGGCTAAGGGAAGAAAATTCCTTTCTTCAGTGATGTAACCACTAATAAATTGCCCATGCTTTCATATATAACCACCACCCATGCTCATATAGCCAACCCTATTTAAGCTCCGTGGATCATCACATACACAAACAAGACATGAAAGTAGGAGAGGGTCTTGGGAAAACCAGAGGGTTTCAGGGTATGAAATAGGGTAGGCAGAGAAGTGTAAGAAAGACTTTTAGTCTATTATATACATGAATGAAACTATTAAAGAATTAAATTTAACTTATGATCTCCAGTTTATTTATCTTGCTGTTTTTACTCAGTATTTTATACAGAGGACTACACCTGACACCTGCCCTAGAGTTAGGCACTAAATTTTGACATATATACTTCTTTTTACCCTACATAGAGGCCATTTTGGCTTAGGTTAGGTATTTTATTTGCATGGAATGTCAAGATAAAATAACCTTTTGCTGGTACTTGTGATGCTGAGTCACATGCTCCTTCTGACTGGAGTTGAAACCAAGCAAATAAGGTCTAGAACTCCTGCTAGTAATCTTGCACTACAAACAGAGATCATGCCTGCAATCAGAGAAGACTTTGAAGTTGGAGAATCAAAAATGTCAAAGAGAAGACTTTGGTCAGTGAATTTCTTTTGAGTCTGTAAATGGAACACCAAAACTCATCCAGTCTTGAACGTCATTCAATAAATCTCCTTGTTGCCTGGACAAATTGGGGTGATTTGGCAGTCACTTGTAACTGAAAGAGCCCTCTGTACACAACTAGTAACTACCTATATGTCTGGTGTGTGTGTGTGTGCGCGCGTGCGTGGATGTGAGAGCGTGGATGTGAGAGCGTGATTCTAGAGCTTCAGACACTCTTAAGGATGTGTTCCAGCACCAAGCTACACATTGGGTTTCTTGAATCCAAAATGCATATATTCTGACTTCAGAATTGGAAAATAAAGACACTATAGGAAAGCAACTCTCTCTAAGGTCACACAGCACTGTAAAAGTGTAAAAATAAAATTCAGATGTAATTGTCATCTCAGAGGCTTACTGCCTCCATCTACTAACCTAGGTCTTGTACATAAAGCTTCTAGCTTGCATATAATCTTATCTATGCTCAGACTTTGAGACTTACTGCTGATTAAATTCAACCTTTCTAGTTTTTTCCAGGTGTGATGGTATACGGTGTCAATACCAGCACTCAGGAGACAGAGGCATGAAGATTTTAAGTTCTAGTCAGTTTGGTTGAGTCAATGAGTTGAGAGGCAGGACAGTGGAACTGAGTTTGTGGCAGTTCAATTCATGGAATTCAGAGGCAGTTTTACCAGGAGAGTTTTTTTTTTTTTATAGAGACATGTTGCAGAGAGAGAACAACCTAGACCCAGGTGAAGACAGAATGAGTCAAGGAATGTGAAGGAGACAGAAGTTTAGAACAGATTGCTAGAGTTAGTTTGAGGATAAGCAGAGCAGTTCAATAAACCAGGAAAGAAGCCAGATTGAATTAGTCAGCTTGGAGAGGAGTTTGAGCCAGAACAGCTGAGTTGAACCAACCAGTTAGAGTTCAGAAAGAACAAGAAAGGGTGAGCTTAATTAGCAGTAAGTTCCAGAGCCTGAAAATATTCTAGGCCTAGATAAGATTGTATCGAGGCTGAAAGCTTCCAGGAGTAGGCCTAGGTTAGCAGGTGGAGGCAACGAGCCTTAGAGATGACAACTGCATCAGGTGAGTAAATATTACATTTACCCAGCATCTTTCTCAAAGCACCAGAATTTGTCAGTTTAGGATTTACTTCTTATGTAGAAAAATCACTGTTTTTCATCAACAAAAAGGCAGAGGATATCTTCTTAGGCTTGTTCAGACCTGAAAACTCTAGTATTAAAGAAAGGAACCTAAATCTTTAGGCAAATTTGTTCACATGCTCACCCTGCTGAGCTGTGGATGGACTGGAAGATGGCTGTACTCACAGTCGATGTCCTATAAGATCTGCAAATTATTCTTCACAGAGGAAATTAAACTTGGCTAAAAGAAAGCTTTAGGCGGTTCTGAGATATTGAATAGTTCCTTTTCTTGCTTTCTTTAACATCTCAAGTTCACGAACTCATTTTCTTTGGCTCACATTTCATCATCTCCCTAACAGATGGGTTTATTACCCACATCCTGGCTAGAAGAACAATGTAAGACTGCCACTTTTTCTTGAACAGTTCCTTTTTTTCCTTCAGGCCACATCCAACTGGCACACACCTGTTTAATGGAACAGATGACTTCTCACACTGTAGAGATTTAGCTCCCATTCTTTTCTTTGCCACTCTTTCTCTCCCTCTCCTTCCCTTTTTTTGCCTCCTCTCTTCTTCTCTTTCTGCCTTTTTAAAAAAGAGATTTCTTCATTTCTATCTTATACAAGTTGTGATTGCATGTATGTAAATGTATCATGAGAATTCCTGGTATCTGTAGAGGCCAGAATAGGAGGTACAGATAGGTGTGAACTATCAAGTGGGTGCTGGGATCAAACCCAGGTCTTCTGCAAGAGCTGTGAGTTGCTTTTAACAGATGAGTCATTTCTCCAGCCCCTTTTCTTCCTTAGAGAAAACTCATTTCAGAATCCTTTACTCCTACCTCATTCTAACAAAGAAGGATTTTAACTCATCTTTTGCTTGAAATGAGAAAATAATAAAAAAAATTGGATTCCTACAGATGCAGAATTTATAGATAGGAGAAGAAAAATTAAAATGTTTGCATGAGAAACAGTCTATTAAAGGATTTTGAACAAACTGCACAATGAATCTTGACAGAACTGGTGGACTCCAAACCAACATCTAATGGTACTGTTTCTCTGGCTTTGTCAGTCACAGATGTGTGGTGAACTGAAAGTTCTTAAAAGCAACTAACAGAGGTGATTCTTATGCTTTGCAGATGTAAGATTTCCTTGAGAGAAATGTCATTCCTGGAGTCTGATTTTTTTTAGGATCAGGTGTGACTGAAGATTACACATTTTTATGAAGCGCTCTGGTAATGCAAGTTAGGATGGAAACTGAGTTAGGCATAGAACTTTAAACTCCTGGAGACAGATAATAGAATAATAATATTAGCTTCCAAATATGTATGGACTTGACATTTGGAATGTATATTATACCTTATATTTTTCATAATTGTGGCCTAATTATTAAAAAAAAGAATTGTGAGTTCTGGGAGAAGGGGGTGAGAGTAGGAGGGTGGACTGTGAGGGGTAGAGGGAGGGGACTGTGATGGAGAGGTAACTTGAAGTAATAAATAAACATAAAAAAACCAACCCCCCAACAACCCCCCCCAAAAGATGGTTAACATAGTGTTGGTTGGGTATTCTTAGGTATGTAGTGTTTATAGGTATGAGGTATTAGGCTAAAGGTGTTTGTTAAGTATTAATAAATGTTTTAAATAAAAATTTTCTGTTGCAATTAAAAAAAAAGACTGTGAGTATGTCCCCAAATAGATTCTCAACTAGATTTTTAAAAAATTAATAATTCTAATTGTATTTTTTAATTAAAATGGAATTATGATCTTTCTCTTCTTCTCTTTCCTTTCTCTAACTAGTCCCATGTTCACCCTCCTCTCCTTAAATTCATGACCTCTTTTTCTTTTTTGATTTATATGAATATTATATATACATATATATGACTAAATGGACTCAGTATATACCTGTACATATGTATACACACTTACACAATATACATACATATATATATATATATATATCCTACTGAGCTAACTTAGTGCTGCCTGTCTATATATAATTTCAAAGATGACCACTTAAAAAAGCTGTTCTTTTGTCAGTTAAGGAATGCTAGGAGACTTGTTCCTAGAGGCATTGCAGATGTGACTGCTAGGTCACATGTGCATCAATAGGTGGCAGAGAGGAGAGAGGCTATTCAGTGTTCTGACCTATGAGCATTTGAATGAATAGTAGCCTAACATTACTGGAAAAAATAAGCAAGATGGATACCAATACCACTTTGGTGCAATGGGGTAGCCTGAGATGATTACCAGACCAGTACTAGGCAAGCACCAGATGGGCTCCCAGGACAGGAAACAAACCAGAAACTAGAACTCTGCCTGGCCCTGGATGTGGGGGTTGTGGGGGAGCTAGCCCTGAGTGAGTGTAGGAGAGCCAGCCCTGCTTTCTGTCTGCTATGTGGTAGTGTTTGCTAGGGAGAGATGCCTTCCTCTCCCTTTTGCCTCACCACCATTAGCCAACAGAAGATCTGGCCCAGAAGGGGTCATGAGAGCAAAAGAGCTGTCCCTGCCCTTCACATGCTGCATCACTTGGGAGAGCAGGCCATGCACCTTTTCATAGTAGAACTGGCCATGCAAATGGGGGTTGCAGGTCCAGAACCAGGGGTTTGAGTTGGCCCACCCCAACATCTATCCCATGGATGAACTTCTGCAGTGCAAGAAGAGGTCAGTTCCACAACCCAGGACTGCAGGATCTCCATGATACAGGACAGTTACAACATATCTGAGAAGAGTTCCAGTGAGGTTCCAGTACTAATGGAGTAGTGGAAATCAGGGACCTTGTACAAGACCAAGGAGTCATTATAATGAACATTTGCAATCAGAATGTGTGGACAAAGGGGAATATTGTGGGACATACTGAGATACACTGCAGCTTCCACAATGAGCTGTTTTTTTTTTAGGCTGGGACAGATTGGAAGGGTGGAGGGTGGGTCTGGGAGGAGGTGGGAGATGGGAGGGAACAGGGTACATGATGTGAAATTTACAAAATAAAAAATTAAAAAAATATATAATCATGAAAAAAGAATGCTAGGAGAGTCATAGACTTGCCAAAGGCTGCACTTGTGATTATAAGTAGTAACAGAAATGGAACTGAAAACTAATAATTCTAACTTGAAATTGAATGACAGTGATTGTTTTGCTTGTCATAAATCATAAAAATTGTACTACTTATTTTGTATGTGTGTGTGTGTGGTGTCTGTGAGCTCACACATGTGCCCCTGTCAATAGAAGTCAGAGGATGACTTGTCAGAGTTATTTTTTTTCTTTTACCATGTAGGTCATGGGGATCTAGGCTCAGGTCATCAGCTTGGCAGCAAGAACCATAACATACTTTGCCATCTGTCTGCCCCTTTCTTGTTTTTGAGATAAAGTTTTTTTTTTTAATGTATTCCATGCAGACTTCAAACTCAATACATAACTGAGACTGACCTTGAACCTGCAACTCTCCTGCCTCAGTTTACTCAGTGCTAGAATTATGGGCTTGTGTTGCTTTGCTAAGTTCAACAGTGATTCTCATTGAACCAAGAAGTGTCTTAGTAAACCTTAGTAATGTCTTTAAAAATATCCTAGTTGGGTTCTTTTTTTTTGCCAAAATAATTATCTTATATATGAGAAGACTGTTAAAGTTAAGTGGTTCTTAGGAGATGGTCACTGAATTTTATTAAATAAATATTTTCTGGTTTCTGTTTGCTTTTGTAATATCTGAGTTCTTAAAAATAAACTTTTTATTGATTCTTTGTGAGTTTCGCATCATGCACCCCAGTCCCACTCATTTCCTTATCTCCTCACCTCATGTCTGTTCTTTGTTCTTACAACCTCCTCCCCCAACATGTGTGCGCACATGCACACACATACACATCCACCCCCCCACATGAAACAATAACAATATGAGAAGCATAGAAAACATCTCATTGTGGAAGCTGTAGTATGTCACAGTGTGTCCCACAATATATCCCTCTGTTCACACATCTTCATTTGCAAAAGTTCATTGCAGTATCATTTGTCTGGTTAGATATCTCTGGCTTCTGTGACACTATCAATATTGGATTCTCACTGAACTTCCTTTCTGTTATCCTGTTGTTGGCCCATGTCATGGAGATCCTGCAGCTTTGGGTCAGCAGAACTGGCCCTTTCACACTTCCCAACCATTCACAGATAATATAGATTTTGGGATGGGTTAACTCCAAGTCTTGGATATGGGCCTGGGTGGTAGCTGAGCTGGTCGGTGGGCTGGATTTCCCTTATCTGCACAACCAGGGTGAGCTCTTCAGTGCTGTTCCAGGTAGGCCACCCAATGACATCATTTGCAGGAGGCAGGGTCAGCTCTCCTGCTCTCTGTGGGTGGCTCACCGACACCCATGCCTCCAGAGCCAGCACCACTGTGCTGCCCCCTCTCCCAAGTGCTGCAGCCTGTAAGGGGCTGGACCAGCTCTCCTGCTCTCACACCCTTGGGGTTGGCTCACTCATGCCTTTGCCATCATGGCCATTTCCATTATTTTGCCCAGGTGAGATGCAGGGCCTGCTTTCCAAAGTGCTACAGCTAGTGAAGGGTCAGGATTAGCTCCCCTACCTTTGCTACCAGGCTCCCAATTGCCATAGGTTGTGAGGAGCAAAGCAGTGGGGATCATTCCCACAACTGTACAACCTCACAGCAGAGAATGAAGGAGCCAACTCTCCCTTACTCTCACTCTTGGGGCTGGCTCACCTGCGTCCTTACCACAGGGGTCAGCTCTGCTATACTGTCCAGGCAAGGTGCAAGGCTGTTCTCCTGTGTGCTGCAGCTGGTGAGAGGTGGGGCCAGCTCCCCAGAGCACCACAGCCAGTGAGGAGCCGGGTTAGTTCTGGACATCTACATGGTCCCTGGCCACTTGGACATTGACATTGACCCTTGCTGCTGCTGCTGCTACATAGATGTGGCCCTCAATGGTAGCTTTGTCTGGAACCTCACCATGGCCACAGGTGATGGAGCTGGGGACTCACAACAGGCTCCTCCTCTCCACCCTCGAGTGTACAGTTCCATCTCCATAATGCTCTAGCTGCTCCACTTCTTTCCCATCTGACCACCACATACTCACACATTGTGGTGGCTCCCACTCCTGCCTGGCCTTGTGCCTGGCAGGGACCCTGGGTGACATCTTCCTTCAGCAGTGCATAGCTCTTGGTGGCAAGAGGGTGTCTACTATCTGCCTGTGCTGAGCATAGGAGTGCAGCTCTGTGGATGGCATGACAGTCTGCAGGACTCTGTCTGTCTTCCTCCTTACAAGCCCTGCCTGGTGGTAGGCAGAGCTCTGTGTGTCTATGGTCAGCCCACGCAGTGGGGTGGAGGGCACATAAGTGGGTGTCTTTCACAGCCCATACCACATGGTATGGTGGAACTCAGCTCTCTGTCTTCCTACTTTAGTACTGTCCTGCCTGTATTTGATTTTTTTTTTTGAGTCCTAGGCATAAAACAGCTTTGTCCACCAAGCCAAGCATCAAGCTAGTATGAACAAAGGACTGCCATCTGCCCTGCCCCTGACTGTTATAAGAACAACACCACTGACACGATGTCTCTTTGCCCATTGCCAGGGGGCTAGATAAATATTTTCAAAGTAATGTTCCTTTTTAGGTAGTCAGAGATAAGAGTTTTCAGAAAGTGCCCTGTGTATCTATCCAGAATATTTTGTCAAAAAATGTTAAATCTTCCCACTCGGTTATTTTCACTTAGAGTTTTAGGAAAATAACTGTTGATATCTATGAAATTGGTTTGAATCTTCTCCTTTGACATATATTCATACAAGTAGGAATATAAGTCATCTGGAGAAATAGAATACAGTTTAATACAGTATTAAACTAGTAGGGTTATGTATTCATGGTTCAATATTAAAAAAATGTATCCCCTTGTGCTTAGGTGATGAACAATATTGCTCATACAAATCAACAAAGCTTTATATTTAACATGAACTAGTTTAAGGCCTCATGGGGGAAATCTAGTTTAGAACTAAAATGTTCTGGGCAGTGAGTATCTCATTAGAACACAAAGTAAAACTTAATTCACAGCATTTAAATGTCTCCATTCATTAATACATCATGTACCATCTGGGGTTGTTTCATGTCTCTCACTTTCTTACTAGCAGGGGAGAGATAGGGATTAGCTTCTTCCAGAACTCACTGTGTCTTACACAACACAGATGTCCACTGCCACCTTAATTACTAATGGGAGCCTCTGACCAAGTGTTGATGCTGGAGCATGTCCTTTGTCAGGGTTTTAAAAATGCCTGAAATCTCAAGTTCTTACTGATGTTTATTTTCCTTTTTAATGGTGTTCCATTTTATGATTAGAATTTAAAAATAAACACCTTTTCCCCAGCTGTTAATAACACCGCATCCCCTTACTAGGTGCCAGCTTTCATGCCCTGTATTAGCATGATCTCTAATATCTTCTCTACAGCCTGTTCAGCTAGACACATTCCTACCTTCTCTAGTGCATCTAGTTATGTTATTCCCACTTTTTTTTGTTTGTTCTTTAAATTGATTTTTTCAGCTATGATGAAAGTAGTTTTGTATGTGGATAGTTGTCTGAATTGATGTTTCTCTAGAGAGACCAGTTCTGGAGTTATCTTGCTGATGTCTCATCAGACATTCTTAAATAAATGACCAACTTATGGGAAATGCAATGAATATAAAAGCTTGAATAGTGTGTGTGTGTATGTGTGTGTGTGTGTGTGATGTACTTATGTATAGAGACAGACACTGACTTAAGATAACTTCCTTGATCACTCTCTCTACCTCAATACTATTTTGAGACAGGGTCTCTCATTAAACCTGAACTCATTGTTTTGGCTATTATGACTACTCATAGGATCTATACCCTAGGATCCACCTGTATGCCTGCTATACACTGTGCTAAAGTTACAGTGTAGTCCCTTTTCTTGGGACTATTGGCCACCAGTCTCCATGGGGGTGAGGAGAACAGGAGCAGGGTTGGGTTGCGGGCAGGGTTCAGACAGCTTTGAGTATAACAGATTAACTTTCAGGATCTGCTTCAGTGAGACCACTCAACTTTATTTGGGGTGAATGAGGGTTATATAGAACTTTGCGGAGTGGGTGGGGGTTCCAGGGTGCGTGCACATCATTGGTTGGGGCTTAAGGTACTGGGATGCCTCATTTTCATGGGGAGGGATTCCAGGAATCCCAGGTGCTTATTGACCTGGCTCTTACTGGGAGATAGGAAGTTGAGCCTATAATTTCACTAAGGATTACACGACAATCCTCAGGTAGACGGTGTGGAAATTCGGGCTTCTCTAGCAGAGAAGAGGGAACCCCATTGACAATGGGAGTCCTCCATTTCACGCTGAGCTCAAGGTTTTCTGGTTGTGATGGACTGTGACCTTAGCTGCAAGATTCCCCAACACACCTACACCATGCTAGATTTCTTTGTGTGTTCTGGGATATGACTCAGGTCAAATCAAGGACGAGTACTAAGGCTTTTTAAAATATTTAGTTAAAGCTTCCACCTACAGTGATTTTCCATACCTCCAGCTTTTTTTAAGTTGTAAGAGTTTGGAAGTTGAAGAACTGAACACTTAATGCTGAAAGTTTCAGTAAAGCCAAAACATTCTTCTGTAGTTCTGGGGATCAAACCTAGGGCTTTGCACATGTTAGGCAAGCACTCTACCATTTACAGTACAGCCCAAGAAAGAACAAGCCAAATTATTTCTGTCTTTCACTGCCTCTCTGCCAGCTCAGTGACAACTAATTTTATCTTCCTCATTATTTTTCCATATTATTGATTATCAGCAACTTCTGGATTTGTGTCAGCTTCATTAACCCACCTTTTGATTAATCTGTAATGACTACGATTTTCTGGCTAATCCTCAACCTCTATATTTACTGTGGAAAGGATAAGTTAACAAAGACAAAGGGAAAGTAGATAGAGTCTCCCATTTGCACATGCACTGCATCCAAAATAGAACTGGTATTTCAGTATAAGCAAAAAACTTATTTATAATGCCTTAAAAAAAAAGCCAGACCCGAACATCTGGCAGAAGGAGTTAGATCAGGGATATTCTGTATCTATGATTGCCATGTAATACTGATTTGAGTATTGCAACAGCATTCAAAGATAGATGTGCAAAACTGTGGTGGAGGTGAGGTGTTCTGGAAGGGGCTTCTGTGACTGTGGAATGGATGCCTGGGCTGAAACTATTCAGAGGTATCAACTGTCCTCTAGATACACACACTTCCTCCTGAGTTCAAAACTCCTCCAGCATGGAAGTGGCCTGTAGAAGTGGAATTCAAGAAAGGGAGCAGTGCATACAGAACATGAGAGAAGGAAGTGATAGGATGACACAACCTGACATTTAAAAACTATCGTTCTTTGCCATAGAGTCAATAGACTCTTAGCTTATGTACTAATTTATGTACAGAAGATCCAACTTCCTGTTTGATGTTAATCAATGATAGTTTTTATAGGCCCAGAAAGCAAAATCACAAAAGCCCCTGAGAGTATTTTTTACTACTCTATATGACTCGAGAGCTGGGTGGAATGAAGGGCACCCTTTCAGGCTGTTTTCAGCAGCTCCAGACCCGCACTTTATGCAGGAAATCTCCTATCTATTTATTCCAAAACTCATAAAGCAGATATAGAAAGGTTAAGGAAGAACCTTTAATTAAAAACATACGAAGAAAATAATTCTGGTTCTTGTCTTTGATTTCCTTTTCCCCTTTATTTTAAAGAACATCAAAAGTAAGACCAGGACAGCTCATATTCCAGAAACTAGGGTAGATAATCCCTTGGCTTTATCAGGCCTTCATCCCTATTTTGGTAATCCTTTAATAATGTCTGGTCATCAGAAGAGCATCAAGAAAGGAAAAGTGGACCTTGACTGATAGCCTGGGTTCCGATTTCATCACTCTGCTGATGAAGTGTGAATCTCGGGAAACTGAAAAACCTCTTTGAATGCCTGTTTACTCATTAGTGATACAGGAGTCCTGATTGCATGTATCTGTTTGATTTATAAAGGCTGACTAAATAAGAACACACAGAAAAATATCTGGCACATAGCAGACTAACAATCAATGTTATGAAGACTGACAATTCACATTCCTAGGACCAAAGACACAAGTGCAAAGGTAATTTTAGGAATCAATGCACAGGAAGTCAATTGGCCAAGTTTTCAATGCTGATGTTATCTTGGGAATCAGAAAAGACTTTTGGCTGGGTGTGGAGCTACACCTATATTCTCAGTTCTCCAGAGGGGAGAGTAGAAAGGAGGATCAGGAGTTCACCTGGTACATGAGGTCAGTTTGGGCTGAGACCCTGCCTCAAACAACCACTACCACCATAACCATCACCACCACTACCACAGCAACAAAAAGTCAGTTTGTGGCTTAGTAAAAGTGATTGTGTCTGGATTGCGTGGAGACAATAGCAAATGGCAGGCATGAGTTCCTATGGGTTACGAGGAGGATTATTTCATCAAAATCATATAGTATGTGTGTAGAAAGTTTCATTCTAGGCAAAAGAAAATGGGTAGTAAATAAAAATTTTAGCAGCCCCTGCATTTAGAACGTTTTCCTTAATTTTTAATCAACCAATGATTTTTCTTAAGGTCTTGTAGTTGAAACTAGCTACAGCCCTTTTGATATTTTAGTACCTGTTGTAAGGAAACTTTTATTGGGCAACTTTAAATCGAGCTTGTTCACCACTTACTAGTTATTGAATCAGAAACCAGCAAAGAGTAAGAGCTTTAGACTTTAAAGCGAGAGTAAGCAATTTTATCTTTGTTGTTAAGAGAAAAAGACTTTTTCTCCACTATAAAATGAGTATCTTTATTCTTATCATCAGAGATTTTGTCTGCATTTGTGATTTAGTTTAATTTGTTCAACATTGTTGACTGACCTTTCTGTCACTGTCGCTCAATTTTTTTTTTTTTTTACTTCTGAGATTATAATTAATTACATCATTTCCCCTTTCTCTTTCCTCCCTCCAAACACTTCAATATACCCCTCCTTGTTCTTTTAAAATTTATGGCTTCTGTTTTCATTAACTCTCTTTAAATGTGTGTGTGTGTCTTTTTGTGTGTGCTCCCACATCCGTGATGGTGTACATGCACAGGTGTATGTATATTTGTGAAGGTCAGTGATAGATGTCAGGTGTCTTTCTCAATTGCTCTCCAACATGGTTTTTGAGACAGAATCTGTCAGTGAACCCAAATCTTACCAATTTGGCTGTGCCAGTGAATCAGAAAGTCCATGGATCGGCCTTCTCAGTTCCCAGATTATAGATATGTACCACTGACTTTTGCTGGAGTTCAAACTCAGGTCCTCCTGCGTGTGTGGCTGACATTTTACATACTGAGCTTCATCACTAGTGTCTTGATTCTTCTCATATGTGCTTATGAGCTAAACTAAAATTCCACAACGTAATCCACCCACTAGAGTGCAGAGACACAGCTTTTCTTCTGGAATCCCACTTACTACTTAAAATCTCTGGGCTCAACTTCTGCTTTCTTTGAAAATCAAAGAGAAAACAATGAGCATTTCCTTGCCTTTTCTTTTTCCTTTGTTTTAAATATAAAATATAGTAACCTGAAATAACACTAGTTTGTTTTTACTTCAACTTACTTTAGAAGTATATGTCTTATCTTCCAAACCATTTTAGGTCATTATTGGCACAAATATTGTCAAGCCCCTTTTAAATCTCCCAAATCATTAATGTGATATAAATATATGTTGTTAATATCCTATATTACTGAGGATATTAATGAGTATAGATATGAGAATTTAATTAAAAAGTTATTCAGCTATTATGTTCACTGATACACAGGACATTTTTCTATCTAGGAGAGGAAGGGGAGATTTTAACTGAGGATAAGTCTAGAAAGATAGGGAATACAAGAAATGAAAAGAAAACAGGCTCATTTTACACCTGGCCTAATTTCTCACCTTTGTGGAGACGAAGATAGGAGGTTAGTCTTTAGGAGTAAGCACAATTGTGTTTGGAACCAAATGCCAAGGACAACATAGTGAGAAGGAAAGGTATTCCTGCCATTTTTATAAGAAACTCAATAGTATTCAGAAATCCTAATGGATAGGATTTTCATAGTATCACTTTTGTAAGGTTATGGCCAGTGATAGACAGTTTGAGTGGCATTGAATCCTGTGAATATCTATTAGGGACAATGCAAAGATAAATATATCCTTGAGGATATGAGGTGTTTAGACAATCAGGGGCAATATCTATAAGGTACCTGGCTCTCACAGACTTGTTCGAGGCTGTAACAACTTATCTTTTGAGATTTTCTGTAATAAAGGCTATTTTTTAGTACTTTTTAAATATTTTAAAAATTTATTTATTTTTTTCCAAGTTTCATCTCAATCACAACCCACTATCTCCCTTAGTACTTAAAAATTGGAGGGATATACTTTCACAAAAGGAAGTCACAAAACAATCCTGAAGCAACTTCTATTTAAGGAACAATATGTAAGCCTTTTCCCCCTTATGTTTCCAATGCATTCTGACTAAAACTACAGAATGAACATCAGAGATTTTTTTTAAAGTATGAGGAAGGCCAGAGAACTCATCAGTCAAGGATAGTATGAGATTGTTTATTTACTTTTTAAATATTTGCCAGACTTAGAACTAAAGAAGCCAGCAATCCAGAAATGCCAATAGGTGGAGAATAAAATGACAGAAATAGTTTTTTTTTTTCTTTCTTTCTAATGGGCAGGATTAGCAAAAAAGAAGCATTGGAAGGCAGAAAATGTATGTGTGTCCTCCTGGCAGTGAATGCTAAGAATTTAGTGGACAGGATGATGGTAAAAGGCTAAGTCCCCTCTTGTTCCACCATTGCAAAACCACCAGGACCTTCTTCCTCAGCCCAGTGAGGAGCAGTAATGGGTTCTGGTACTTGCCTAAGCAAACACAGAATACCTAGGAGTCAGTATTTCCCTGTCTCATCAGGAAGAATGATGTCAGAAGAACGCAGCTAGAAAGAAGAACCAAATAAGACTCAAGACTCATAATTCCCCAGATACATTAAAAAAATCGCTTACTCATCCTATCAAGGGATAGGAAAATTTAAAGCTGATGAAAAGACCATCTATGAAGTCTATAATTAAAATGACAGAGATGTCGGAGTTATCTGAGCACAACTTTGAAGACATCATAGAGATACTTCAGCAATTATAACGTTGCTGAAACAAATGATAAAACAGTCTCAGAAAAGACATAAAAGGCATAAAAACCAAGTGGAGGGAGCGCAACGACAACAGTAATTTGAGTGGGTGGGGCTGCACATCTCAGGAGAAGACACGGGAAATAATCAGTGAGCTGAGAGAGTAACAATATTTCCCAACATGCAAAACAAAGTAGTCCACAGAACCAACCAACACACACACACACACACACACACACACACACACACACACACACACA
>CAJQZJ010032499.1:1939092-1950359 GCA_907164525.1 Lophiomys imhausi | reverse complement strand
ACACACACACACACACACACACACACACAGACATATATGTAACATAAGTGAACCAGAACCTTCAGCACCTATGGCTATAACAGAAGTTTTAATTTTTCACATTAGCAGAGTCCCTGAATTAGAGAAGAAGGAAATAAGGACAGAAAAAATCTTGGAGAAATAAAGGCTGAATACTTCCTAACTTGGGAAAACCACAAAAAACCAGAGTCAAAAAACTGAATGAATTTGACAGCCTGACTTTGATCCCTGGAATTAATTCACCTGATGAAAGAACAGAAACAGCTTCCCTGTGTTGATTGCCCTCTGACCTCTGTGTGCGCTCTCTCTCTCCCCCATCCCCTATCTCTCTTATACACACACACACACACACACACACACACACACTCTCTCTCTCTCTCTCTCTCTCTCTCTCTCTCTCTCTCTGTCTCTCATGTATGCACACTGCACCAATTATGTAATAAGTGACTAAATAAATTTCAGTCACAATAAAGTTAAAGAAGTACATGGGAAGCCATCTCATGACAAACTTCGCCAGAAACTAAAAACAGTGAAAAGCACACTAAAAGCCAAAGTTAAGAGATCATACCTTCTCTTAAGTTAGATAGACAGTGTGAATGATGGCAGATGTCCCATGAGAAATAAGGAATCCTGGCAGGAGGTGGTATAGTGGTTTTCAAGTATCAGGAGAAAAGAACCATCAACTCAGAATCTGATATTCTGACAATATATTTCAGGTACAAATAGGAATTAGGATATACTCAGTACTTAGATAATAGACAACTATTTGTTCTCCTACTACTCTAAAAGGGCAGAAGGAAGTTCTATAAATAGAAAGAAAGCATAATATAAGGAAGAAAGAGAACAAGAGAATAAAAAATTTTTGTGAGCAATGTAGTTTTTTTCTTTAAACATTAGATCCAAACAGTGAAACATGAACTCTAACACTTCTGTATTAGTTCTTAATTTATAAGAAAGTTATTTAATACAATAAGTGGCAATAAAATGAGAACTGCTAAAATGATGAAACCAGTAGGTTGTTATATATATGCATACAGTTTGACACATAAGAAACAATTTAAAAGTTATGTATTGAGATAGACTGAAAAACCACTATCAAACTCTAAAAAGAGTATTGTACAAGATACACAATGACCCACAGTAGTCAGGAAAAATAGGTTAATGAAAAACAGACATGAAAAAAAAATGGAAAAACAAAACTAAACCAATAGATTTTAGACTTGACACCTCAATGATTATTCAACACACATGGTCTAAATACACCAATTAAAAGTGAGATTGGTAGAGTGGACTTAAAAATTGTAGCTCAAGAACTTGTGGTCTATAAATATTCTCAAATAAAAGTATATTGAGAAGTTAAAAGGAAAATAATGAAAAATGGTGGATTATATGAAGAGTAATCCCCCCAATAAGTTTATTTAACAGCAGCTAAAGGAGATTTTTGAATAATATCAAAAATTGCTAGAAAAAAGAAACATATTTTACAGTGATACAAAGATTAATTTCCCAAAAGACATACAAATATTAAATAAGTGTGTTGTGACTGTCAGGATAAGACTATAAAATATTTGAATATGTGAACTAGAAGGTGAAAGAATTGGAATTCCAATAGATACAAAAACAGTTATAGATAGTAATCTCAGTTAGTATAAACAAACAAAATTAGCAAGGAGACAGAAACTATGAATAGTATGATCAAACAATGGATATTTACTGAAAATTCTACACAGCAATAATCAATTATATAGTCTTTTCAAATGTCTATGCATCATATCCTAGTTATAAAATAAACAGCAAAGCAATTTAAATAACTGCATTGATATAGAAAGTAATTTTTGTTCACAATCGAACTATCTACAAACCAGTAAATAAAAGATTACAAAGATATGTCCGAGCACTTGGCAGTAACACAAGACATTAATAAATAATCCATCAGTCAATGATGAGTTCTCACAGCATAGTCTCCCCAGTAGGGCCTAAGACCTCCTCAGCTATGAACTTCTGAATGGATTTACAGTAGCAAGTGTGAATTCCCACTAATCAGAAAGTAGTTGGTTACTCTGTAACAGACTTGCCACTATTGAACCCATGGGGACATTTTGGCTGGCTGGTTGGTAGTGTACAAGGAGTCCACAGCTAATCAAGACTGCCGATAATGAGTCACCCACAGAAGCCTTGTAACACCTTCTGGAACAATGATAATTAGCCATAGAAGCCTCCTGATATGTTCCAATTTGATTTCTCTATGTCATGTGTAGTGGTCTACAATATTTGAGTACTTGATTCCTAGTGGGTGACATTATTTGGGGAGGCTTAGTAGACCTGGTATAGCTGGTTATTATCTCACTGGCAACCTGCTTTGAGAGTTTCAAGATTAATGTTATTTCTAGTTTGGTCTCTCTGCTTCATGCTTGAGTTCAAGATATGAGTTCTTTGCTTGCTATTCCAGCTGTCACTCTTGCCGCTACTCCACCATGACAGACTCTTAACTCTCTAGAGCCATAACTTGAATAAAATATTTCATGTGAAAGTTGTCTTGACCATGGTGTTTTATGACTTTATTTGGTATATGTCCTGAGAACCCAAGAAAAGTTGAATTGAGAGAGCATGAACTAATTAGTTTAGCAGAACATGTCCACAAGCAATTTAAGAAGGAAAAGATTTATTTGGCTTATGTGTCTTTGCCTCAGTCCATCCCTGAAGGAAGCCAAGGCAGGAAGTTAAGCATGAACCAACAGGGAAAGTTTAAATAAATGTAGTGACAAGCCCAGTTAGTGGAGAGGAAGCATTGGAACATGTTTGTTATTTTTTTGTCAACATAACACAAGTAGAGTCATTTGGGAAGAGTGAATATTTGTTTTTAATGTTTATTTATTACTTCAAGTTACATCTCCATCACAGTGCCCTCTTTCCACCCCTCCTGGTTCCACCCTCTCACCCTCTCCTCCCTCTCCCACCCATCCCACTCCTCCAATGTGGAGTGTCCCTACATATCAACCCCTCTCAGTTCAACAGTCATATGAGGGCTAAGAGCATCCTTTTGCACTGGGGGCCTACATGGTAGCATGCCTAGGGCAAATTGTCCTGTTAATAGGTAACAAAGTCTATTTTCCTGATCCTTTTGGTGTGTTGGTTGTAGGATAGTTATCCTGTAGTATAGGGCTAACATTCAACTATGAGTAGATGACATGTGCATCTTTCTGAGTCTGGGCTAGCTCACTCTGGATGAGTTTCTCTAGTTCTATCCATTTGGCTGCGAATTGCACGATTTCCTTGTTTCTGATAGCTGAATAGTATTCCATTGTGTAGATGTACCAAGGGACATCTGGGTTGCTTCCAGTTTCTAGCTATTACAAATAAGGCTGCTGTGAACATAGATGAGGATATGTCCTTGTTGTTTAGTGAGGAATCGTTTGGGTGGATACCCAGAAGTGGTATGGCTGGATCTTGAGTTAGGGCTATTCTAAGTTTTCTAAGATATCACCAGACTTATTTCCATAGTAGTTGCACAAATTTTCACTCCACCGTCATCTTGAGTTGCATTTCTCTGATTAAGGATGTTGAGCATTTCTTCAAATATCTCACCACCATTAGACATTCCTCCTTTGTGAATTCTCAGTTTAGCTCTGTTTCCCATTTTCTGATTGTATTATTTAGTTTCTTGGTGTTTAATTTTTTTTGAGTTCTTTATAAATTATGGATATTAGCACTCTGTCATAAGTGGGGTTGGTAAAGATCTTTTGTCAATCTGTAGGTTGCCAGTTTGTTCTAATGACAGTGTCCTTTGGCCTACAGAAGCTTTTAGGTTTCATGAAGTCTCATTTATTGATTGTTGGTCTTAGAGCCTGAGCTGTTGGTGTTTTGTTCATGAAGTTGTCACCTGTGCCAATGCATTCGAAGCTTTTCCCCACTTTATCTTCTATTAGATTTAGTGTGTCGAGCTTTATGTTAAGGTCTTTGATCCACTTGGACTTGTACAAGGTGATAATTATGGCTCTAATTTCATTCTTTTACATGTTGACATTCAATTATACCAGCACCATTTGTTGAAGATGCTGTCCTTTTTCCATTGTACGGTTTTGGATTCTTTGTCAAAAATTAAGTGATCTTGGGTGTGTGGTTTCATATCTGGGTCTTCAATTCAATTCCCGTGATCCACTGGACTGTTTCTATACCAGTACTATACTGTTTTTATTACTATTGTTCTGTAGTATATCTTGAAATCTAGGATGGTGATACCTCCAGACTTTTTTTTTATTGTACAGGATTGATTTAGCTATTCTGTATTTTTTGTTATTTCATATGAAGTTGAGAATTGTTTTTTACAGGTCTATCAAGAATTGTGTTGGTATTTTGATAGGAATTCCATTGAATCTGTATATTGCTTTTGGTAGGATGGCCATTTTTATTATGTTGATCCTACCTATCCATGAGCATAGGAGATCTTTCCATCTTCTGATGTCCTCTTCAATTTCTTTCTTCAAGGACTTGAAGTTCTTGTCATACAGGTCTTTCACTTGCTTGGTTAGAGTTACCTCCAGGTATTTTATATTATTTGTGGTGATTGTGAAGGGTGTTGTTTCCCTAATTTCTTTCTCAGCCAATTTATCTTTTGTATAAAGAAGGGCTACCAATTTTTTTGAATTAATTTTATATCCAGCCACCTTGCTGAAGGTATTTTATCAGTTGTAGGGGTTCTCTGGTGGAATTTTTGGGTTCACTTATGTATACTATCATATCATCTGCAAATAGGGATAATTTGCCTTCTTCATTTCCAATTTGTATCCACTTGATCCCCTTTAGTTGTCTTGTTGCTCTAGCAAGAACTTCAAGTACTATGTTGAAGAGATATGGCGAAAGTGGGAATCCTTGTCTTGTACCTTAGTTTACAGGAAATGCTTGAAGTTAAAGTTCAAAATTAAATTAAACATATCCATTTATTTTGATGTTGGCCACTGGCTTGCTGTACATCACCTTTATTATTTCTAGGCATGGTCCTTGTATGCCTGTTCTGTACAGTACTTTCAGCATGAAGGGGTGCTGGATTTTTCAAATTTTTTTTTAGCATATAGTGAGATGATCATGTGGTTTTTTTCTTTCAGCTTGTTTATATGGTGAATTACATTGATGGATTTTCATATGTTGAACCATCCCTGCATTCCTGGAATGAAGCCTACTTGAACATGGTGTATGATCCTTTTGATGTGTTCTTGGATTCGGTTTGCCAGTGTTTTATTAAGTATTTTTGCATCTGTGTTCATGAGGGAAATTGGTCTGAAGTTCTCTTTCTTTGTTGTGTCTTTGTGTGGTTTAGGAATCAGGGTGACTGTGGCCTCATAGTATGGGTTTGGCAGTGTTCTTTCTGATTCTATTTTGTGGAAGAGTTTGAAGAGTATTGGTATTAGCTCTTCTTTGAAGGTCTGGTAGAATTCTGTGCTGAAACCATCTGGCCCTGGGCTTTTTTTGGTTGGGAGACTTTTAATGACTGTTTCTATCTTCTTCGTGATTATAAGACTGTTTAATCTGTCAACTTGATCTTGATTTAACTTTGGTAGGTGGAATCTATCAAGAACATTTTCCATTTCATTGAGGTTTTCAAATTTGATAGAGTACAGATTTTTAAAGTGACCTAAAGATTCTCTGGATTTCCTCAATGTCTGTTGTTATGTCTCCCTTTTTGTTTCTGATTTTGTTGATTTGGATTTTTTTTCCTTTTCCTTTTAGTTAATTTGGCTAAGGGTTTTTTTTTCTTTTTTTTTTGATTTTCTCAAAGAACCAACTTTTGATTTCATTGAATCTTTGTATTCTTTTTGTTTCTAAGTTGTTAATTTCAGCCTGAAGTTTGATGATTTCCTGCCTTCTGCTCTTCTTGGGAACATTCATGTCTTTTTACCCCAATTCTTCCAGTTCTGATGTTAATTTGCTAATATGAACTGTCACAAAATTTTCTTTTTGAAAGCACTTAGTGCTATGAACTTTCCTCATACCACAGCTTTCATTGTGTCCCATAGATTTTTAGTATGTTGTACCTTCGTTTTCATTAGATTTTTAGAAGTCTTTGATTACCTTCTTTATTTCTTACCTGACCCAGTAGTCATTCAGTAGACAGTTGTTCAGTTTCCATGAATGTGTAGGCTTTATGTTATTTCTGATGTTGTTGAAGTCCAGCTTTATTTATGGTGATCTAATAAGATACAAGGTGTTATTTCAATTTTGTTGTACATGTTGAGGCATGCTTTGTGTCTGAATATATGGTTGATTTTGGAGAAGGTTCCATGAGATGCTGAGAAGAATGTATATTCTTTTTGAGTTTGGGTGAAATGTTCTATAGATATCTGTTAGATTCATTTGATTCATGACCTCTGTTAGTCTCATAATTTCTCTGCTTGGCTTCTGTCTCGATGACCTGTCCATTGCTGTGAGTGGGGTATTGAAGTCTCCCTCTGTTAGTGTATGGGGATTGATGTGTTTTAAGTTTCAGTGTTGTCTTTTTTTACAAGTGTGGGTGACCTTGTATTGCAGTATAGATATTCAGTATTGAAATGCCATCTTGATAAATTTTTCCTTTGACAAGTATGTAGTGACCTTCCTTATCTTTTTTGATTAATTTTGGTTGAAAGTCTCTTTTATTGGGTATTAGATTAGCTATTCCAGCTTGCTTCCTTGGACGATTTGCTTAGAAAACCTTTTCCCAACCCTTTACTCTGAGGTAAAGCCTATTTTAGCTGGTAAGGTGCATTTCTTACATGCACCAAAATGATGGGTCTTGTTTACAGATCCATTCTGTAAACCTGTGTCTTTTTATTGGAGAGTTGAGTCCATTGATGTTATGAGATATTAATGACCATAGATTGTTATTTCCTGCTATTTTGATGTAGGTGGTGGTAGTGCATTTGTGTTTCTTTTGGTTTAGATGCACTGGAGTTTTTAGTTTCCTGTGTTTTCTTGGTTGTAGTTACCTTCTCTAAGTTGGAATTTTCCTTCTACAATCTTCGGTGGAGCTGGATTTGTGGATAGATTTTGTTTGAATTTGGTTTTGTTGGTTTTGTCATGGGATATCTTGTTTTCTCCATCTATGGTGATTGAAAGTTTTGCTGGGTACAGTAGTCTGTGCTGGCACCTGTATTCTCTTAGGGCTTGTAGGACATCTGACCAGAGCCTTTCAGCTTTTAAAATTTCTAAGGAAAGCTGGGTGTAATTCTGATGGGTCTGCCATTATATGTTACTTGACCTTTTTCTCTTACAACTTTTAATATTCTCTCTTTGTTCTGTACATTTGGAGTTTCAATTATTATGTGGTGAGAGGAATTTCTTGAAACTGCAATTTAATTATCAATTGTAGTTATTAGTAAGTATAGACTGTAAGATTAGGCCGACAGAGTAGCCGGTGGCTTGGCAAAGCAGCAGGCAGCCTAGCAGGATATCAGCTAACAGGCCTGGCATGCCTAAATCAGGGACCTGATTTATCCTGGGGAAGGAGCCCCAGACCAAGGGTGGCCTACACCACCTGTAACTTAAACTCTGTTAAGTAATACAAGTTGTTATATTAGGTCAGTAGAATTACCTGAGGCTTGGCGGGAGATTCTCCAAAGTTCAACAGGAGTCTGGGAGTCTGGGAATCAAACGGCCCTGGATTGCTTGGACTGATGGACTATAAGATGCCGCAGTCCTTTCCCCAATAATTAAATACACCAAGATCTTTTAATGCTTTAATGCTTAGCCCTTAGCTGGGCAGACTCTCAATTAGCAACTCTAAATTAACCCAGATTACCTAATCCCAAACCACCATGTGTCTGTGATTACCTTCTAGCATTCTCAAACATGTCTATCTGCTTCCAGGTCTCCAGGCAGAATGAACTAATCCTCTGTGTAAAGGGAAGGGTTCCTGTTCTAATCTCAGGAAGGTCCGCCTTCCTATACTCTTTCTGCCCAGCTAATTGACGATCATTGACTTTTATTAACCAATTAAGAGAATGCCTCAGAAGGGGTGGTAACCAGATTTCAGGATTGAATTCAGTTTATCAGAAGCAATGTTATCAGACCTTCCCCAACATCTTCTTTTCTGATATAATCTGTTTGGTGTTCTGTATGCCTTTGCAATTTTACCAGCATCTCTTTCTTTTGGTTTGGGAAATTTTCCTCTTTGATTTTGTTAAAGATGTTTCTTGGACCTTAGAGTCGGAAATCTTCTCTTTCCTCTATGCCTATAATTCTTAGGTTCCATCTTTTCATTGAGTCCCTGATTTCTTGGATGTTGTGGCTGAGAACTTTCTTAGATTTTTCATTTTCTTTGGTTGTTGTACTTACTTCTTCAATCGAATCTTCCATGCCTGAGATTCTGTCTCCCATCTCTTGTATCCTATTTTTGATACTCATGTCTGTAGTTCCTGTTCTCTTCCCTTGATTTTCCACCTCCAGCATTGTCTCTGATAGTGTTTTCTGTAGGGGTTAGATAAATTAGATTTAGAAAATATATAGGGGTTTATGATACTGTCTCTTAATTGGGGCATAAAGAGCATTATCAGCACGTGGACTGAAAACAGGAAACAAACAGGAGACTTAATAGACTGAAAAACAAGGTTGAAGTCAGGAAAACAGGAAAGACTTAATGGACTCGAAGAAACAAAGTATCTGGCCTGACATTGTTTTCAGCTGCTAAGTGGGCGCAGCCCAAATTGAGCTGAAACAGAGTTCCTCCTATTTAAGGACAGTGCATGGAGCCCAGAAAGAGAAGAGGCCCCTGATGCTGAGAGCTCCAAGAGTCCTGCTGAAAAAAGGGCTGGCCCTCCCTGAAGCAGAAAGAAGCCGGTGAGCAAAGAAAGCCTGAGCAAGACACCAAAAGGCCAAGGACTGGACCCTGTGGCTCAGCTTTTGCCTGGAGGGGTTTGATCTGTCCGATCAGTGGCCTAGGGGAAATTGTGCCTGGCTTTAAGGACTGAGGCAGAGCAGCTGAGTTCCGGATTCAAAAGAAGTAAGTTGGCCTGCAGACAGCTGGGGTCTCCCACAGAGAAGAAAGCATGAAGCCTTATTTAAGGTGAGACTGCAATAACCAACTTACCCTGACGAGCCTGCATCTGAGAGATCCAGAAAAAGGACTGCTAAGTGCGTTAAAGAATCTACAACAAAGAGGCAGGCGGATCTTTGCGAGTTCGAGGCCAGCCTGGTCTACAAAGTGAGTCCAGGACAGCCAGGGCTACACAGAGAAACCCTGTCTCGAAAAACCAAAAAAAAAAAAGAATCTACAACAAAGACTGTGTTCCTGACGACTGAGGACCTGCCCCAGAGACTGTATCATTCTAAAAGGTTCTGAAAGTAGTTGTTATAATTATCAATAGGTTTAGTGGATAGGTTAAAGGGGTTGTAGGAATTTATAGGATTAATAGTTAAGAAATTGTTGGTGTTTGTTATAAGTGAATTTAGTAATAAATAAATAAGTGTTAAATAATAATTTAAAAGATCGGTTACAGTTTTCTTTATTGCTTTCACTTCCCATTTCAAGTCTTGGACAATTTTAATTGTTTTATATGTTTCCTATTCTAATTTGCTTGTCTTTGCAAATCTTTCATTGCCTTGTCTCTTTCCCGTTCATGTTGGGCTACATTGGCTTGGAGGTCTCTAATGGTATTCTCCATTGCTTTCATTTGTAAAATTAAGGATTCTTTAAATTCTTTCAGGAATTTAATTTCTTCTTGGAAGGACTCCATCATTTTCCTAAGTATAGATTTGTCATCATTTTCATCTGTTTCAGCTGTGGTGGGATGTTTAGGCCTTGCTGTGTTAACTGTTAACTCACTGAATTTTGTTGGAGTCATATTTCCCTGATTTTTTTTTTTATCAGTTTTGTTCTTTTGCTGACCTTTACCCATCTGTTTGCCCTTAGCTGATTGTTCCTGATGTCTTCTGGACCTGGTGCCAAGGAGGGAGCTTTGGTGTAAAGTCTGTATAATCTTGGTGGTCTGTAGCTTAACACAAGCTAGGTGGGGTCTTGAGATGGGGGCTGGGTCTTGGTGGGCCCCACAAAGTTCACCCCTTCCCATTGTGTCCCAACTGGGGACTCAGGTCAGGGATTGGGTGGTATGAGTTATTCCAGCCTGCACGGTCTTGGGTTCTAGCAGGTCTTTCTAGTGATGTCAGTGGGGCTCAGAGGACCATGGATTGTAGGCTAGAGCCCGAGATCTCCTTCTGCTTGTGTGTCTGGTCCGAAGGTCAGGTCTGTGGTCATGGTTCACCCAGGCGGCTTCTTCTAGGTGGTCCCCAGGGCACCTCTGTGCCACTTGGTCCTAAGCAGTAAGCCCTTTTAGTCTGTATCACTCAGCCAGTGCACAAAGGCCAAGAACTCACTGATTCCACGCAGGAGCTGTAGATGCCGAAGACAGGGTATCCCACCAAGAACGGGCAAGGTGCACTGGCTCTGATTTGAACGCCACAACCCATCCACTGGGCTTGGACTCAGTGGAGTTCCACAGCCTTATAACTTGACCACCTGCCTTTCAGCCCCCTATGATCTTACCGGTTCAGTGGCACTGCAGGTCCTCTTTAGGGTATTGGAGTGACCATGTGAATGCTGGGTGCTCAGGAATCCAGGAAGCACCTGTATTTGGCAGTTGGGGCTGCCTGCCAAGGTCCTGCAGGGATCAGACCTTCAGGAGCCCTCTGCCCTGTCTGGGTGCAATGTTCTTCCATGTGATTGTATATCCAGTAGAGAGACCTGTATGTCTACACCTTTCTGGGTAAGTCTAAATATGCTTGCACCTCCCAGACCTCTGTTCCACTAGAGATAAACCTTGGTGATCCTGTGGTTCTCTTGTATTAAATGCAGGCATGGAAACTGGTGCTCCGGAGGCTGGTGAGTACCCCTGTCTGTGGTTCGGAGCTAATTTTTGGGTATTTGAGTGGCTTGGGCCCGCTTCTGCGGTGGACTCTGCACCAGCCTCTGCTCCTTGTTGCTGGCCTCTGCTCTTTGCCGAAAGCCCCTGTTCCACACCACCAGCCCCTGCTCCATCCCACTGGCCTCAGCTCTGGGCCCCTTGCCTGGGAAGAGAGAATTTTAACTGAGATGTCTTCAACAGATTTCCTGTAGGTAGGTCTGTGGGAGAATTTTCTTCTTCTTCTTCTTCTTCTTCTTCTTCTTCCTCTTCCTCTTCCTCTTCCTCTTCCTCTTCCTCTTCTTCTTCTTCCTCTTCCTCTTCCTCTTCCTCTTCCTCTTCTTCTTCTTCTTCTTCTTCTTCTTCTTCTTCTTCTTCTTCTTC
>CAJQZJ010032499.1:1914100-1939082 GCA_907164525.1 Lophiomys imhausi | reverse complement strand
TCTTCTTCTTCTTCTTCTTCTTCTTCTTCTTCTTCTTCTTCTTCTTCTTCTTCTTTCTTCGTTTATTTATTACTTCAAGTTACATCTCCATCACAGTCCCCACTCTCCACCCTTGCCGGTTCACCATCCGACCCTCTCTTTGCCTCTCCCTCCTATCCTACTCCTCCAGAGTGGGGTGCCATTCCATATCAGCCCCTCTCAGTTCAACAGTCATATGAGTGTTAAGAACTTCCTTTTGCACTGGGAGCCTACTTGGTAACTATTAGGGCAAAGTATCACACTAACAGGTAGCAAGGTCTATGTTCCTGTTCCTTTTGGTGTTTTGGTTTTAAGATAGTTATCCTGTACTACATGGCTAAAATCCAATTATAAGTGAATAGATGTCATGTGCGTCTTTTTGAGTCTGGGTTAGCTCACCTCAGGATGAGCTTTTCTAGTTCCATCCATTTGGCTGCAAATTGCATGATTTCGTTGTTTCTGATAGCTGAGTAATATTCCATGTGTAGATGTACCACAGTTTTTTTTTTTTTTTTTTTTTTATCCATTCATTGGTTGAGGGACATCTGGCTTGTTTCCAGTTTCTAGCTATTACAAATAAGGCTTCCATGAACATAGATGATGAAATGTCCTTGTGGTTTGGTGAGGAATCGTTTGGGTGGACACCCAGAAGTGGTATGGCTGGGTCTTGAGGTAGTGCTATTCCAAGTTTTCTAAGATATCGCTAGACTGCTTTTCATAGTGGTTGTACAAGTTTTCACTCCCACCAGCAATGGAGGAGTGTTCCCCTTTCTCTACATCCTCGCCAACATGTGCTGTCATTTGAGTTTTTGATATTAGCCATTGTGACAGTGGTGAAAGGGAGATGACTGATGGGGATGGTCCAGGTCAATGTAGATGGTACCAGTCTTGGACAGGTAGTCCTGAGCTATATTAGATAGCAGGCTGAGCAAGCAACAGAGAGAAAGCTAGTAAACTGCATTCCTCCATGGTTTCTGCTTCAGTTCCTGACTTAAAACCTGTAAGCTTAAACAAACCTTTTTCTCCTCAAGTTGCATTTGATCATGGTGGCTATCACAACAATACAAAGCACACCAGAGCAACACAGCTGGATGCCAAGTTTCCTCAACTTGATGAACAGATGAAATGTTGTTCTTGTCAAAACCCAAAGATTCTTGAAAACGTGGACAAGAATCTTCTCAAATATTTATCAAAAGCCAAAAGCACCAGAAGCACTAAAATCAACATTGAAAGAGAGGAATAATAGGAATTGGTATATTCAACTGTAAACCTTATCACATAACTGTGTAATCAAGCTCATAATGTATGGGTTGCGAGACAGACACATGTATTAGTAGAATTAATTGTACAGCAAACACAGAAACATAACATATAAAAATATCCAGAGAAACAGGACCCAAAGGCTGAAGACTGATGCAGGAATGTATGGAGAGAAAATGGGAACTGCCCAGGCAGTCATTGGTATGTCATTTCTTAGTTTTGGAAGCTGCAGGCCCTGCACTTCCTTTATAAGCAGATACAGTTATCCCTCTCAGGTCTCTGAGGTGGTTGAAGAATAGACAGCTAGAGTCTCATAGTTAAATTTTGAGTTGTTTAGGAATCAAGAGGGTGTTATAGATCTAAGAAGATACTCTTAAAAGTGTGTTGCAAGTTAGTATGAATGTTGAGTCAGATATAGACCTTTAAACTCATGGAGATGGTTAGATAGTAGAATGTTAAAGTCAGGGGCCAAATATGTATAAACTGGACATTGGGAAGGTATACTGGGCCATTTAACTCTCATAAATGTGGCATAATTATATCTGTTGTTTTGTATAATACTTACTGTTATAAGAGAAGGAACCATCTGTTGGACTGAAAGGTGAAACTTCTGGGGGGAAGAGGGTGGAAGGGCAAGATAGGAAGGGGGAATAGGGAGGGGTTTGTGACTGAGATGTAACTTGAAGAAAAAAAAATAAAGTATTTATAAAAAAAAATATCCAGTTTCACTAATGTTTTAAGACAATTTAGTGAAGAAGAATAGCCTTGTCCCTCAAAGCTGCTGGAACAATTGAACATCTCTGCATACAAGCCACCATTACAGCATCCTTAGTCAGAAACCTCATCACACCTTACATGCAAGATGAACTCAAAACTTGTCACTACTTTAAATGTAAAACTATGAAACTCTTAGGGAAAAAAAGAAAAACAGAGAATAGTGAGGAAGGAACTAGGACTTGACAAAGATTTTTTAGATTTCTCAGCAGAATCATGGCCCATAAAAAGAGTAGGACATTCAGTTTAAAAAACTAACTGTGTTTTCTGTACAAAGACTATGTCAAGGGTGAACAAAGAAAATCTCCCAAGTAAAGTCTGAAAGAATGTATTTGATAGCCTTACATTCTGACAAGAACTGATATTCAGAATAAGGAATGTATATGTCCAATAAAAATAGTCAAAGAAAAGCCCATCCATTTAGAACTTAGGCAAAGATATAAACAAATGTGTCAGGAGAGATAATATATGTGATGTGGTGAATTGAATGAGAATTGTCCCCATATGCTAGTATATTTTTGAATGCTTGATTCATAATTCATGGAACTGTTTTTGGAAAGATTAAGGGTTTTGGCCTTGTTGGAGGAGGTCAGTCACCTGGGGTGAACTATAAGGTTTCAAAAACTCACAAGCCCCCTTCTAGTGTGTGTGTGTGTGTGTGTGTGTGTGTGTGTGTGTGTGTGTGTGTGCCTCTAACTTGTAGATCAGGATGTAAGCTCTTAATTACTGCTCCAGCACCATGCCATGCTTCCTGCCATGAAAATCATGGACTCACCCTCTGAAACAGTAAACAAGTCCCAAATTAAATGCTTCCTAAATTGCCTTGGTCATGGCATCTCTTCAAAGAAACATGGGGAAAAGGTAAGCACATGTACACCAGAAGACATTAGGCAATGCATGTTTAAACAAAGTGAGCTACCACTGTACCTCTAACTATCTGCAAATCATGAGAATTATGTCATTTATATGTGGCAGGTGGAAAAATTTAGTGACCGTTACTATTTCATTTTTTTGTGGTGCTAGGGGATTAAACCAAGTATCACTCTTGTTAGACAAGTGCTGTATTACTTAGACAAACTCCCAAAATCTGGCTTTTTAAGAGAGCAAACACTCAATGAAGTACAGAACCCAGTAATTGTATTAATGAACGTTCAACCCAGAGAAAAGAATGCTTTCATTTACATAAAAAACTGTACATCAGGGCTGGAGAGATGGCTCAGCTGTTAAGAACTCTTGATGCTCTTTCAGGGCACTAAAGTTTGGTTCCAAACACTCACATAAATGTCTCACAACTGTCTTGTTAGGCCATCTCCAGCTTCCTCTTCTGACCTTCACATACACCTATACACATGTGCCTGATTGACAACATAAATAAAAATAAAAAAGAAAACTGTATGTGAATGTATAAAATGTAGTCTTTGTAACAGCATCAAAGTGGAAACTGTTTGGATATTTTAGAATGACTAATTGTTAAACACACTATCACTGTTCCACACCATATTATGATATTCAACAGTAACAATGAATAAGCTATTGAAAATGTAACAATGTCTATGACTCACTACAGCTTTAAGCCAAATACAGAGAGACAATCTTAAAAAGTATATGCAGTGTGATTGAATTTAATTGACATTCCTTAAATGACAAACATTATTATGTTAGCCCTCTTTTCTTTGCTGGGTCACATACCTGAAAAATTCAAGTGTGGAATTGTTTTGACTCAGTTTCAGAGATGTCTGTCTGCAGTCTCTGTTTCAATGGCTTCTTATGTAGTGGAAGGGGAGAAAATTACAGAGGTGGGAACATGTGACAGGTTCCTCATCTCATGATGGGGGGCAGTTGGAGAGACAGATAAGTGTGTATACATACACTTAAGAAATATATATATATATATATATATATATATATATATATATAGAGAGAGAGAGAGAGAGAGAGAGAGAGAGAGAGAGCTTTTATTTTACCTGGGCTCTCAGTCTACATGGAATGGGGCCATCCATATTCAGGGCAAATCTTCCTTTCTAAGTTAGTCTTCTCTGGAAACCTCCTTACAAACATCCAGAAAAGTGTCTCAGTTATCTCTGAGTAATTCTCAATCCAGTCAATTTGATAATCAAGATGAACCTCAATAATTATAAATTTGAGGAAGACAATAGAATATTGGTTTCTAGGGTCTGAGGAGGTGTGGCAGAAGGAGACGAATGTGTCTATGAGAGGAATCAAGGGACTAGGTCTGATGACATGCATATGTATCCAAACTCTTAGGTGGCTGAGGCTAGAGGGTCCATGAGTTCAAATCCAGTTTGGGAAACATAGTGAGACTATGTGAAGAAAACTTGTGATACAGGAGACATCATATTATATCAATGTTTTATACCTTGACTTTTGATGACAATATTCTTTGTATACTTCACTATAATTTTGAAAGATGCTACAACCAGAGCTCACTCAAAGAGTATGTAAGCTCTTTATATATTTTTTCATGTGAATGCATGTGCATCTGTATATGGATTGAACATTGGGAATGTATGTCATACCTTACAGTTTTCATAATTGTTAAAAATAGAGATACCCCTATATTTGAAAAAAAATGTTTGATGAATTTTGAGACTTGTTCCAGGTCTTATCTTGTGTGATATGTGCACCATCCTTTTCATTTGTTATTCATAAAGAAAAAATAATCTCTAAATAAAAAGTATTAGTAGAAGCAAAAAAACCATTTATGTTGTAGCTTTATAAATTCAAATTCAAAGTGAAAGATTACATTTGAACATAGGCTAAGATTCAGTATAAGGTTCAGTCAGGCACACACACACACACACACACACACACACACACACACACACACATTTCATTCAGTCATTTGTTTAATGAGTTCTCCTGTGTTCCTTCTCCAAACCAGGTTCTAAGTAAAGAACTGGGGATCATTCACTTTCTATACTTACTCTAAAATTTCTTCCAACTTTATAAATAAAAATTCAAATGTCCTCAAAATTACCTAGTAGTAAGAATTATTATTAAGCACTGATATCATTTATATTGGCTTTACTACATTTTTGTAATTGTCTTAATTCAGGCTGCCTGTGTCCTTTTCTATTTACCCATGCTTAGAAAAATAGCTTTTCACACAATAAATGCTCGGTTAATTTGTTATGGATTATCTCAGTTTTATTGATGATGACTTCATCACAAGGTCAATAATTTAAAACCAAATGTTTCCTAAAACCATTACCATTTTAAAATGCAAATAAAACATGCACACTAGCTTTTCAGATCTCTTTCTTAGCTATAGAAGCTCACCAGATGTTTTAATTCACTCATGTAATGTTTAAATATTTTAGCCTAGAAGCTCATATAATTCAGCTCAAATGTACTTTAAAATTATATCCATTTATAATTAATCTTACGATAGTTATGCAATTATATAACAAATATCATAAGCATCCATATTACAGGAGATAGGGCCTTGGAGAGACTATCAAGCTGCGGATGATTGCTTATTGGTCTCAAAATCAAATTTCTGCTGCTTAGAGAGCCTTGGAATGCTGAAAGAGCTGTAATTCTCATAGTAGACTCGCATTTTCAGAGTGGAAAGTTTGTCATACTCCTGGATAGCTGCATAGACATATCATATTGTAGTTTTAAAACTTCATTACATTCCCCACATGTGAATTTGTTTTGATATGAACTAATCTATCAAAACAGGCTTTATAAATGGCATAATGAGAGCTTTCATTATCCAATTGTTTTTTATGGTTTAGGAATACACACTTAGTGAACCAAAATCTATTTCTATGGCAAACTGTCATAATTTGATTTAGTATCCATCTACACTTTTTTCCCCCAACTATGAATTGTTGTTTAGTACAAGTACATCAAATGATTGAAGATAGAAAGTCACAAGTTTAAAATCCTGGGCTACATTAACAAAAGAATTCCTCAGACCCCCTTATTGGTCAACAAACTCATTCTAGAAATGATTAAACTTTCTTTTGTCTTAAGGATACACTGAGACAGTTCCATGTATGTATGTAGCGGGTAGTGATTAAGCCCGAATAATTAGTTTTCCATATCTTAAATTCCTATTACTTTTTGTCTTGGGAACTTCTAAATAGAGTTTATATTTCTTCATATAATATATAACACATTATTGCAAATTACAGTCATCCTATTCTGTTGCTGCTTTTAGATTTTTTTTTTTTTTTTGGAGGCAAGAAACAGAATGCCCCAGGAGAGATATCTCTGATAGCAGCAAAAAGAACAGGGAAAATTTTGAAAACTATGGAGAAAAGACAAGAAGTTTTCATGCCCAGCCGTAGGATTCCTCAAGCGTTAGATGTTCATCATGGAGTTTGTAATCATTTCCTTAGGTCTATGTGTCAAGTACAATAAAGTCAACCGCTTCTCTACTTTTCTCCACTGTATCCAGGACATATAGGGGTAGGAATGGAGAGACTGGTCACGTTTGAAATCAGCTGTCTGAATGTCTTTGGATTCTTTGCCGCAAGTACTTCCTGTGACCTGAGATTTTTAACCAATGTAGGCACAAGCTATTCTGGTCTTCATTGTTACCATTGAGCTTCCAGGTACCATGAGACAGTCTCCCACATGTTGGCCTTATGCTGCAGCCAGGTTTCCTATGGCTGTGATATTTAACAGACCAGGGTTTCTGACCAAATCCAGTGTGTTGCAGAGAATAGTGCATTGAGGAAAATAAGTTACAGAGTTCTGTTCTATTGTTGATCAGGGCTAGGATACTCTTCAAATATCACATTCCCCAAACTTTACCCAACAAAATACTTCTAAACCCATTAAAGTACAAGAACCAATAATAAATTTAAAAAATCCTGTTTAGGTGAGTTGTCTAATTCCTGTAGGCAATATATAACCCATAGGTCTGAACTAGCTAGAACAATTGACTATAACAGGGAAAAATGATAGAAAATTTTTTAAAAATCCATTGATGAAGATCTGTCTACTATAAATTACCCTCCAGGAATCACTATATTATGGCAGTTGTTTGAATACCATGCTGACAATAAAAATAACAGTAAATAAAACATACCAGCCTTTAAAAGTAAAAGTCTTTTTAATTTTTTTTATTATTTTTTTATTGTTTTTATTAAATATTTTTTTTCTTCAAGTTACATCTCAGTCACAAACCCTTCCCTATTCCCCCTTCCTGTCCCACCCTTCCACCCTCTTCCCCCCCAACAGCTTCCCCTTTCAGTCCAACAAATGGTTCCTTCTCTAATAACAGTAAATACTATACAAAACAACAGAAATAAATATGCCACATTTATGAGAGTTAAATGGCCCAGTATACCTTCCCAATGTCTAGTTCATACATATTTGGCCCCTGACTTTAACTTTCTACCATCTAACCATCTCCATGAATTTAAAGTTCTATAACTGACTTAGCTTTCATACTAACTTGCATCACTATTATAACCATCTTCTTAGATCTAGAACGCCCTCTTGATTCCTAAAAAACTCAAAATTTAACTATAAGACTCTAGCTGTCTCTTCTTCAACCACCTCAGAGACCTGAGAGGGATAAATATATCTGATTATATAGGAAGTGCAGGGCCTGCAGCTTTCAATACTAAGAAATGACAAACCAGTGACTGCCTGGACAGTTCCCCTTTTCTCTCCACACATTCCAGCATCAGCCTTTTGGTCCTGTTTCTCTGACAGACATTGATTGTAGAGCAGGAATTATGAAGGACTTACCTAACCTGTCTTGGCAGAGCTAGGCTGTCGACTTCCCTGCTACCAAGTTTTGTCCTTTTTGGACAGCAGTCTGTTTGCAGTTGAAGCAAGGAGTTTTTTCATGCCAAGAGGCAGGCTTGCCACTAATTCAACCATCTCACACTGGAGATTCTTCGATGCTTATCTTCTACTTGGAGTAGAATAGGAGGTGCTGTCAGGAGCTGATATGTCTCGATATCAAAAAAAAATCTTAATTTAAGACAACATCTTTGAATGCCATATTCTGCAGATCTCTTGGGGTTTTTGAAGATGCCCTATCCATCTCTTGTATTTAGATAAGCAAATGTTGCTTGTCTCTTAACAACTTGATTACTGAGTAGTTTAGAGAATATCTGTGATAGACTGTCATAGTAGCTAACAAAGTGACATGTTTGCATGACTAGGAGTTTGTTTTTCTTAACTATCCTAAACAGTTTTAGACTGTTGGTATCAAGAGGCCAGAGCTTCACATTTTATTTTTAAGTATCTCTAGGTATGATACCATTAGGAAGTGACCCAGTTGATTCATCCTGACAGACTCCCTCAATAGCTGTCTCCATCAAAAGCCTACAACCACAACAATTCAATATAGCTAAGACCGTTCAGCTCTACACAATGCCCCAGCCAGAACCTCAGTAAAGCCTGCAAGATCAGCTTCGGCCTACAAACTCCTTAGGACATCTAAACAGCTGAGAACAGAGGACTGAACATAAAAGGATTGTACTAACATTTTTAACCATTTTTCCATTTTGGTTCAGGCCCCAAACAGGTTTACTATGACCCAAATCAGCAGGAAGTCATTTTAAGAGAGCGACGTCCCATGCCCAGAGGGTGGGGAGGGTGTTTCTCCGCCCCCCCTTTTTTGGTTATTTGAAGGATAACTGAATACTTTGTTATTTAGGGGAAGAGATTACAAGCTGTTAAATGGTCCTGTTCAATGGGTTTTGGAGGTTAGACCCAGGGTATTCCTTCTTTCCCTTTTCTGTATCCTTCTTCCTCTCCTATGTAGGAGTGCATGGGCTTGAGAAAAATGAGACATAGACATAGCACAGGAAGGTCCAAGAAGAAGGGGCAGATTATTGAATATGCCCTTATACCTTTGTATATTGATACAAAATTAGTAGTATATTTGGCTAAAGTGGTATTGACCATTGTTTATTGTGCAAAAATAAGATCGTATTGGACTACATCGGTATTGATCTTTGTATATTGATACAAAATTAAGAGTATATTTAGCCAAAAGTGAATAGATCTTTGTATATTGATACAAAATTAAAAGTATAAGTCTTAACCAATTGGAAATTAGTATGAAATTTCTAATATTCTGATATTGATGTATAATGACATCATTGACATCAGGGCTGTTACAATAAAAAAATGGAAATGTTTTTAAAAATCAGATTATTTTTCACTTTGAGGCAACATATTAGCAACTTAACAGCAGAACTGGAAAAACTAGGAAAAAAAAAAAAAAAGAAGCAAACACTCCTAAGAGGAGCAGAAGGCAGGAAACCATCAAACTTTGGGCCGAAATCAACAACTTAGAAACAAAAAGAACAATACAAAGAAACAACGAAACCAAGAGTTGGTTCTTTGAGAAAATCAACAAAATAGTCAAATCCTTAGCCAAGCTAACTAAAAGGCAGAGGGAAAATGCCCAAATTAACAAAATCAGACATGAAAAGGGAGAAATAACAACAGACATCAAGAAATCCAGAGAATCTTTAGATCTAATTTCAAAAATCTGTATTCCACCAAATTTGAAAATAAGTGAAATGGGCAATTTCCTTGATAGAGTCCACCTAACAAGGTTAAATCAAGATCAGGTTAACAAATTAATCAGTCCTATAACCCTTAAGGAAATAGAAACAGTCATTAAAAGTCTCCCAATCAAAAAAAATTTTGAGAAATTTATAAAATTTATTTTGATATATTTACTCTCATCTCCCAACTCTTTTTATAATATTTATTATGAAGCTGCATGTCAGATCCAGAATGTTCACTCCTTGTATTATTCCAGGTATTTATTTTCTGTGTTATGATAACTTAACTGTGGCTCAAAAGGAGGAATTTATAAAACCAATGCTAAGCAGGTTGAATTTGAACCCAGTTTTCATTGGCTGAGGCAACTTTTCTTGCCTTTATAGCACACTATTATACAGTCATACCCCATCTAACAAAGTCTCAATGACAGTGCCCCCCTGAGACGATAACATACTTGAAAATTGTTCTGCTATTTAATGATGTTATAAGCACAATAATGTCATGCATTCCTTATGTGTGTGTTGATGTGAACAATCCTTTTACAGTGCCAGTAGTATAAAGGTATAGCAATATAATTATATACACTACATAAAACTTGATAGTGATAATAAAAGATGATGCTTTTGGTTTATGGATTTAGTATACAATGCTTTCCTTCATTATTGTAGTGTATTCCTACTTATTACTCCAAAGGAATAATATGAAAGAGCATGCTGTGTTATGCTGGCAACAGTCGTACATAATCCTGTGTTTGCCACATTTCTTTATTGCATTGAGATCTCACCTTGGGCTGCAGTGATGGGCTCGGTGGTTAATGAGCTTACCCTGTGAGAATCCGGAATCAAATCCTCATAACTCATGTAAGGTCAGGCATAGCAGCACACGTCTCTGCTCTCAGTGCTTCTCTGGTGAGATGGGTGAAAGAAACTAGATAACCCTTGGAAGTTTCTGGGCCAGTTATCCTGACGTGTGTAATAATGAACAACAAAGAGATTCTGTCTCAAATAATGTGGAAGGTAAGGATCAACACCCAAGATTGTCCTCTGATTTCCACATAGGCTTTGTGGCACACATGTGAAGGAGATCAACACATCAACATGCATACCACAAATACACAGACACTCCCCCCATCAATAATTTTGATAAAAGAGCTCATTTTGCTTTCCCAAAGGCATCTACATTTGTATAAGTATGTTTTGTGGTGTTTACACAGTAAGAATATTGCCTAATGACATGCTTCTCAGTATTCACCTCAGTTACTCCATGCATAACTTTCCTGTTTCCATTTGCCTAGTTTAGTTAGTGAAATCTCAAACACAGAAGAGAGGATTGGATCCACTAATTACTTCCATTATCAATGGAGTATGAATAATCATGACAAACAGGTGAGAAAACAATGCATATCTATTTTTTCATCAAATCCTGGATACTGAGTACTATTTTTCCATGGAACTTCATTTCCTATTCTATGATATACTTTTTGTTTGCTACAAAATTTATCTACTCAAAGTGTCAGTGTCTTTTGCCACTATAAGGTCACATACAGCTAGATTGTGAACAAAGAAAATGGCTTCAGATATTTTTACTGTGTCTCATTGTCTTCAGATATTCAAAGAAGTCAAATACATTAAAATAGTTTACATACTCTTACAGGATTCTTAAAGGAACACATAGTAGGATTCATCAACCTGGAATGTGCTCACTGGACAACAATTAGTTTGTGAAACAATCTAAAACCTTCCCAAACATCAAGGAGCTAGAAGAGCACAGAGGAGTGATGTATTAGCAACCATCCAGGAGTGAACACTATCATGAAATAAAAGCTTAGCCTTTTTTTCTGTAATCTTGGAGGACAGAAATAGTATGGAAATTATATGAAAGATTTCTTCTCTCTACAAGAATGAATTGTGCTTACAATTAATGAATTGTAGCTTATGAAACCTGCATGGATTACCTAATGAGATGGTGAATTCCTCCTCACCAAATGCATTTCTTCTCAAATATTGGGTAGTTATGATTTGGAGTAAGTAGAAAAATGGTTTTAAAGTAGACTTTATTACTTTTTCTGTTCCCTCTACATGACATATTTCTCAAATGAATTCTAATATAAAATACCAGTATATACATCAGGGAACTATGATACTTCTAATGTCAATTAAGACTAAAGCATCAATAAGGGAGGGCACAGATCCATAGATATTACTTGGAAACCATTAAAAGTCAGTGTTTGGATGGTATTATATATATTTCGGATGCTGAATGCCACTCGCAAAGGCTCATGTGTTAAAGCTTGATTAAGAAACACAGTCGTGCTGGTGGGAGGTAGTGGATCTTCCTGGCTCTATCTCTCTCCCTTTCCAATGTCACCTCACTAAGTAACCCTGATTGGCAATACTCACTGTGTAAAACCAAATGACTTTGAGCTTGTCACAATCTTTCTGCATCTGCCATTGAGTGCCAAGATTCTAGGTGTGCACCATGCTTTACCTCTAGAGTTCTCTCCATTGGATTTAGTAAGCCAGAAAGGAATTGAGTCATTTGCAAACCAGACAGAAACTGCATGGACAAAATTTTCCATAACCTCCATTTTAGGGAACATATTGTCTCCTCCCTTCATAGTAGGCATGCTGAGTTATAGTCACCTGCATTTCTCATGATCTGGTTTATTATCATCTCCAGATAATGTCCATAATCTGGAGACTAATATCTTAATAGCTTTTGGTTATATGTAGGTATTATCTCATTTGGTTGCCTTAAGTATCATATTATTAATTTAGAGATTAGTAGGTATAGATTCAAGGGTCATGACAGTTACTCAGGAAACTACTGGAATTTGAATTGATTCTGCTCATTCCTCAAGCTCCAGCTCTTTCTGTGTCATGTTTCTTCTCTTATCCTTGCAATCAGGATCCCATAATCACACAGAGATAAATGCTGTTTGATTCAGTTTTATGTCATAAGATAAAGCTCAGCTCTGTAGGATCAGAAGCCTAGGCTGAAAATATTTCCAGAGGACAATTTCACATTGCATAACAACCTGTCAAAAATCCACACTTCATTTTCCAGTGGGGCTGAAAAATAAAACAACCAAAAACTCCGTTGTAGAATGTCATTGAGATAGTTTTCTTGATGTACTTCGCTCAATCCCAGCAGGGATTCCAGGGTGTATATATTGCCCTATTCTTTCAGTCAAGGCTTAGGAACAGTTCTAGATCACTAACTGAAAGCTACTGGTCACCTCCAAGCAACAGGACTGTTTGGAGGTCTCTTCTGTTGGAAAGAATGCCTCCACATAAAATGGTTATTACCTGCTGGTGAAATTCCTTCTTTTAAAATATTAGAAAACATTTCCATACTGACATAAGAATTTTGCCTCTGAATCTGCACAATTTATTAGTTTCATTTAGTGCAATTAGTGCGAATTATCCTTTATGGATGAACTTTTTAGTTCATGAGTTATTTGGCTTGTAATAGCTTGCTTTATAGGACCATGGAGACTGGTGTTGCTTTGTGTGAGATTGACTGTTTTCCATTGATCCAGAAAATTGCCCCATTGTTCGGCAAGGTCCTCATTGACTTCTGTATCACAAGGGGATCAGGGAAGAGAAAAACACAGAGTCGCAGTAGAGGAGTACACCCAGGGGTATGCTTTTCAAGCTTCAGAGTTAGAAGTTGGAATGAAGCCAATTAAATACATGTAGGAAGAATATCAATCCTCTTATATCTTTCAAATTAGGTAAATTTGAATTTACTGAAACAAATAGTTCTTTCTTGCACTCTGAAAAAAAAAAAAAAACTACAGTGTCTACTGACAGTGTAAAAGTCAGCAGTTTTGACAGGTGTGAGATGGAATCCCAGAATTGTCTTGAGTTGCAATTCTCTGATGATTAAGGATGTTGAGCATTTCTTCAAATGTTTCACTGACATTGGAGATTCCTCCTTTGTGAATTCTCAGTTTAGTTCTGTTTACCATTTTTTGATTGGATTATTTGGTTTCTTGGTGTTTAATTTCTTGTGTTCTTTATAAATTATGGATATTAGTCCTCTGTTGGAAGTGGGGTTGGTAAAGATCTTTTCCCAATCTGTAGGTTGCTGTTTTGTTCTAATGACAGTGTCCTTTGCCTTACAGAAGTTATTCAGTTTCATGTTAAGATCAAAAACTCAAATGACAGCACATGCTGGTGAGGTTGTTAAGAAAAGGGAACACTCCTCCATTGCTAGCAGGAGTTCAAGCTTGTATAACCACTATGGAAATCAGTCTGGCGATATCTTAGAAAACTTGGAATAGCCCTACTTCAAGACCCAGCCATACCACTTTTGGGTATCCACTCAAACGATTCCTCACCAAACCACAAGGACATATCCTCATCTATATCCATATCAGCCTTATTTGTAATAGATAGATACTGGAGACAACCCAGATGTCCCTCAACTGAAGAATGGATAAAAAAAAAAAAGAAGAAATCTGTGGTGCATTTACACAATGGAATATTACTCAGCTATCAGAAATAAGGAAATTATGCAATTTGCAGCCAAATGGATGGAACTAGAAAAGCTCATTGTGAGTGAGCTAACCCAGACTCAGAAAGATGCACATGGCATGTATTCACTTATAATTGGATTTTAGCCATATAGTACAGGATAACTAACCTACAACCAACAGACCAAAAGGATCAGGAACATAGACTTTGTTACCTATTAATGGGACAATTTGCCCTAGGGGTGCTACCTTGTAGGCCCCCCAGTGCAAGAGGAAGCTCTTAGCCCTCATATGACTGTTGAACTGAGAGGGCCACATCGGAGGAGTAGGATGGGTGGGAGAGGGAGGAGAGGGTGGGAGGTTGGAACCGGGAGAGATGGAAAGAGGGCACTATGACGAAGATGTAACTTGAAGTAATAAATAAACATTAAAAATAAATAAAAAACACTTGCAAAAGATATGTCGGCAATCTTACCTAAGTGATCTAGGCAACAAAGGGAAAAAAAAAACCCGATAATGATAGAGTCATCTATCTTGGGCTAATTCTGAATTTTGCATTAGTCTGGAATTTGTTGTTAGATGCTTGCACTTCAAGAGACACCATTTGTTTCTGTTAACATAGGGGTACTTGCAAGGTTAGGATGCCATTTGTATCCACTACATAGATGTGTTTGCTAGGTCATGAACAATGCGTATGAAGTGGCTATTACTGTAATTAATCCAGTGAAAGACATAGAAATTATGCTGTGATTTTGTTAAATACTTTCCTTAAAGCTTTCTTCTCAGCATTTTAGAACAGGAACTTTAATTTACTACTCAGATTTATCTAGAGCTGAGTGACTTAATATAAGATATAAGGAGATATAGTCCAATAAGGTACCTCTGAAATGTAGTTTATATGAAAACATTGACTTGACTAACTTTGATTTCAAAATAAGTTAACTCTTGCAGGAAAAATATACCACCAGAATTCCTAAGTCCTAAAATATCTCATCTGCTTATAATTACTTTTTATGATATTACCACATATATTTCTACTATAATTTCATTTACATCATGCCTTATATGTGCTATAGTGCACTTATGTAAATTATTTTTCCTCCTGAATACTGATGTGACACTTTCTTTTGAATGGTTCTTGACATAAGATTGAAACAAAGTCTTCTTTTACTTGGATACTTGTGTAACCTATATGTACCATAGTGTTACCCTGTTAGCAGTTAGTAGCATGATTGAAGGCTAAGGCTTTGTTTCATTCAGCTATAGGTTTGCAAAAATACTTTTACCAGTCCTAAGTGAATGAGTAAGATAAGAGTAAAATGTGAGTTGTTAAGTAGAAAAAAGGACATAGTTTTTTTTTTCTTTTTTCTTTTTTTTTCCAAGGTGAGAAAGATCTTTGGGAAAAAATCCAAAATTTACTAGCAAGGCTTCTTCCATTTCCAACATTTTTGAAATTAAAAATGTCTGCTTCTCTCCTTGGCTTGTGAAAATAAATGCTGAGAAGCCCATTCTTTCAGAATAAAACTTAATTACCACTAATAATTTATTGGAAGAGGCAAAAGTTTACTGGGTCTCCAGACACTGGTTAGTATTTGGCTCCCTTGTGCAACTGTGCTCATGACCTGTGTGAACAGCATTGAGCTCCTTGATAATTGGATCAGTGTTCAGAGTTTGATATACTTTCCCAGAGTGGATTTGCTTAAAGCGAGAGGCAAGGTTTAAAATGGTAAAAGAAAAAGGAATAAATTAGGAAGAGTTTTTTTTCCCAGTTGCTAATTGAATCATTAAATGTCATTTGAAACAGGGCAGGTAGTGTCTATTAATTGCAAGCATTAAAAAGAGCAATAAATGTTACAGCACCTCTTTTAGCTGTGAGTGCTGAGAGCTGTTAGCAGAATTTCACAAAGAGAACAGTCCCATAAATGCATTTGATGAACATTTGCGTGTCTTGTGCTTGCCTTGTACTAGGCACTGTCTTGGATTTGAAGATATCTTAAGGAAAAAAAAAAAAAAAGGATACTGGAGCTAGGGAGAGAGCCCAACCAGTGAGGTACTCAATACATAAGCACGAGGATTTGTATTTGGATTCCCAGCAGCAAAAGCCAGGCAAGATGGCTCACATCTGTAATTCTATCCGTGGGGAGGAAGAGTCAAGAGAAGTCAGCCTCCTGATGAGCTCCTGGTGCGGTGAGAGACTCTGTCTTCAAATACAAGTGGGGAACTCTAGGGATATGGCTCAGTACCCTAGGGATATGGCTCAGTGGGCACCCAAGTGTGAAGGTTGGTGGGCAGATCCCCAGTAATGACATGAATGCCAAGTAGGCATGGTGACCCGTCAGTAACTCCAGTGCTCAAAGAATGGATCTGGGGATTCCAAGAACAAGCATCTCTGGAGACTTGTAGTAACAGTGAGCATCCGATTCAATGGAGAGACTGCAGGTTATCATTTTCAGGCACCCAAGCTCACCTACATTCAGGTGCACATCCCATGCAAATACACACAGATAAAAACAAAGGCATATAAAGAAATAAGATGGAGAGTGATCAAGAGAGACACATTACTTCAAGTGTTGACTTTCATTTCTGGCCTCAACAGACATGTGTACATATGTACACACATCCACGTGAGCATGGCACTCCCACTCGCACAAGTATGCACACCCCGCCCGCCCCCCAGAGTATAATACATGATATCCAGCATAGATATAAATCATAAATTGTGACAGGTCAACTATATCTAGACCTCTGGAAGATGAGACAAAGGAGAAATAATTTTCCTTGGAACTACTCTCTGGACACTTGACTGCATAGGGGAGTTGGAAGAGATAGTTTATAGGTTCTAGTTTGAAGAATGAGTTGGTCTGGTCAAAAATAAATAAATAAACAAACAAACAAATAATAAATACAGAGCATATATTTTATGAAGAATATATCGCCTATATATGCAAGGAAGTGGCATTGCAGAGGGCTTACACAGGTGACCAGTGTATACACAGTATTGGTGATGAAATCATGGTTACAGGTATGTAGTAAGTTGATAATTAGGAGCTTTTGTGACATAGTATTTTCGATGACAACATGCAATAAAAGTTCTAAATTGGAATCTAGTGCAAAGAAGGGAGGTTACGATTTTTGTCCTATGTCTAAATAGTCAACCATGAGGCAACAATCAAAGTCAAGTGAAAGTACTAAAGACCTAAGGTTGAGCCACCATGAACTGAGCAAAGAGCAGAGTTGGTTAAGGTGAACCATTTATCCAGCCCCTGAGGAGGTTTGCCCATCTCCTTCGTGTTTGCCAATGAGCATTGATTGTGAGCTTTCAGGAAAACTATCTCTGTAATTAAAATGCTAGAGTCAATTACTGGTAAATTATTTAAAACTGAATAATTGCTTAACTAGTAACTGTAGACTTTGGTAACTTCTACAGAGTTAAACTTGAGGACTGAAAGGTCATGAAGCTTCTCTGGAATATTTCCTGCATGTTCAACTCTTTTGGGTCTTTACAAATCTCACTTTAGGGAAGAACGACAGATGCCATTTGTAGGCAGAACACAATGACCAAATATATCTACATTGCCATCATGAAAACTGTGATGCTCTTAATTCTCTTTGACTCTGGGGAGTAGGCTACATCCCTCACTAAATAAACTGATGGGTTGGGAGTGCACATCTGAGTAGCTCAATTAGCAGCTCCTGACTCCTCTAGGAGACCAGTGACTTCTCAGAGGATCTTTTCCCAGTGTCTTTATTGTGCCAACCCTTCAGCTAAGCAGACACATATCAAATTCAATTCCCTCTCTCTCTCTCTGTGTCTTTTTGTCTTTTGTTTAGAGCCTCTTTGCCTCTGTTGCCATCTTCTGCTGATATGTGGGTTGTTCATCTTGAGAGTCTAATGAGAAGGATCCAAGGATTCTTGCAGGGTTAGAGTTGTCCCTCCTGACTTCCCCCAATAAGTTTCACCTTAGGCAATATGAAGACAGGTGCAGATTTAAGGAACAGAGTTAGGACTGAGAGCCAGGGACCTTAGCAACCCTTTTCTTTGGGTTCTCCTTCTTGTCTTTAGGAAAAGTGGGGATTTTGAGCTCTGTTTATCCCAATTCTTCACTGAGTTGGTGGTATAGAGATTCAAGTTCTACTAAATATGTTTTGAAGGTGAGATTTTTATTGCTTTTTTGGTATGTATTTGTATATGTTTTATGTATGCAGATCAGAGTTTTAATAAGATGTTAATATTTAGTTATTAGACTTAAAAGAAAGCGATATATTCCAAATGTAGACATTTATATGTGATAAGAAAATCACTTTCATTTTGTTGTTTTTGTCTTTTTTATTGACAACTAAGTGTGAGTCTCTTCATGGGTGGGTTTGATTTTATTTGTGGATGCATAGGTTGTGTCTGATTTGATTAGTCCCTTCAATAATAATGAATACATTATGAGATGGGATTTTGTCTATCTATTATAAAAAAGAGAGAATCCCGTGTTTGGAGTGAGTAAGTTTAAACAGAAGAATGAGAATGATAATGCTATGGTATCAGCTGAGACTCAGGTTTGAGGAGATGTCTGGAAGATGGAAACACAAATAGCTAAGGAATGCTAACAAGAGTTATCCTACTATTGGTGTTTATTAATAAGCATAAGCTGTTAGTAAAGTTATGCTTGTGAAGAATGTCATAAATTATTTATTCTAATCTTCCCAACCAGTGGACCTAAACCTTTAGGATTATCTACTATGAAAGAAAATCACTTAGTGGATTACTCAATTTGTACATCCTTAGACACTGAAAGAACAGAATATGGGGCCTAATTTTTGTTTAAATATTCTAAATTTGGCAATAGGAAACTATAACAAAACGTCATATGTAGGTTACAAGTAAATGTTGACATTAAAATCATTTTTGATAATTTGAATTAAAAATGGGGAGGTTGTGGGTACCATAGCATTTAAATACTCATATTCCTTAAGTGACTTAATTCAATTTATTGGAGAATGACGAAGTTGGGTAGTACCCTATCAGATCACATGGAACAAGAAGGGAGAGTACAGAACAAAGAAAGATAAAAGACAGAGTTTATTAACCTGACCAGACAACAGAACTTGGAATATGAGCTACTGAAGAGAAAGAAGTCCTGTGAGATTACCAAGGACTAGTGCTAGGGCAGAAATGTGGGACAATTTATAACATCCACCTATTAGGAAAAAGAAATGTTAGTTGAATGACTGAAGATGTAAGGCTGATAGTCAAGTCACTGATACATTGCTGTGCACTGTGTGGTCAGTCATAATACATTTCAAGTAATATTTGGAAGTAAAGGATAATTTTTTGAATTGGATCCTAAAACTAGCCTTGTGCATGTTTATTAATTTCTTTCTGGAGTTGTTTTTATAAAGATAGACCTGACAGCTGGGTGAAGGATGAATTGGATGGAGTATAATCAGAGTCCCAATAGGAGATTATTATAAATTCTGTTTCAGATTAGAAAAGATTACCAGTTCATAGAAAACCTTCCACATAGAGCATTATCTTGAAATAATAGATACAAAATTATGTCTCAATATCTTTAATTTTTGGATAAGTTTGATGAAAAATAGTGAAATTTTTCTGAAGTCCATCACATATATAAATCTACAGGGTAAAGTGAATTCTAGAGAAGGATTATTCTTCCTTGATGTCCTCTCTCTGTGCTTTATATTATCTTTTGAGGATAATACTTCATAGTTTTTAGGGGACAAGCAAGCATGATAGGAGGTTACACCTGTGGGTTGTACATAAAAATGAACACATTAAGGAACACTAATATCATTGGTTAAGCTCCTTATATTTTGACTGAATGGCCTTGTATGTATTGACTCTAGCTGTAAATGTAGGTGTAAATGTAAAATGTCCCTGAAAGTTGTTCTCCTGAGAATAGCCCATGCTTGTCCAGTCTCTGAATTTATAATATCTAAAATGACAAGTCCCAAAATTTAGTATTAATCACATTTCCAAGTTTCTAATAAATTAATATGCAAACTTTCCTGAGTTAGTAAAGTGTAATTCCACCTCAAAAGTCTCATAACATTTTATTCTAGGTTTAAAATCATAAAGGTATAAAATCTGAAAAAAACAGAAACCTATACCATGAACACAAATGCAATAGATAAAAAAGTGAATATATTTAATTAGTTATTATAGACACAGGAGAAGAGGAAGAAACTATCAACATTGATCTTATGGATTCACAAAAACAAAATAAAACAGAACAAAAACAAAACATAAAACAACTGAAACGTAAAATACAAAAGGAAAAAGATGACATTAAGATCATTGAGAAGTAGGCACATCTGAGGGAAAGATTTGTGTTCTGAAAGTTGAAACTAAAGTTTTTTTCATATAATGCTATAAAGAACTGGACAATCTGAGATTTTGAGATCTATGAAGGATAGAGTGAAAAGATACATCATGAATAGAATTCCCAGGAGACCATAGCAGAAACGCCGTGAAGCACATTTTGAATATTTGGTTGAGATTTGGTTGAAGAAATGATGGAGATTTTCTAGGAATTATGAAAGGCTATGCTTCTCTGTTCTCAGATTGCCAATGAACAGCAAAGGAAATAGATAGATAGATAGATAGATAGATAGATAGATAGATAAACAAACAAACTCCAGTGTAGTCATACACGGGAAGAGGGAACCTCAAGGGCAAAACAAATTATTGTGGAAGGTGCAAGTGAAGTGGGAGCCACTGTTAGAGAGGAAGGGCTGTAGGTAGATTCAAGCAGTGCTTCAGTGGTTAGATTTATATGGTTTATTGATGAGATACAGTTAGGATCTGAAGAGAGGGGACCAAGAATGAGTACTACAGTTGGGGTTACTTATTGGTGGTGTATTAATGAGGAAAGACGGGTTTTGGGTTTGTCTCTTTTATACATAGCAGCTTGGCATATCACTCCTAGTGGATATAGGAGAGGACAAAAAGAGTTTGCCTTTTGCATTGCCCTACCTCAGAGCAGGATGACCTGCTTATGTGAGCAGAGCTCCCATGCCAGCTGTTCACATAAAGGCAGTGCAAGGGCAAGGAATCTAGCCTCTGAAGAGTTATCTGTGGTAGATTTATGGGACAATAAGAGGACAAGTGGGTTGTCAAGAAGTTCAGTCAGCATGACTTTGAGAGAGCCTGAAGCCAATATTGTGAGTGAAAAGGTGACATTTCCACCCAGGTTCTTTCCTGAGACATCAAGCAATTGTAGAGTGATTCCCACAAGACTTTTTGTCTTCAGGCACAATCTTAATCTTGGATTGTTCAAGCCAGTCATTCACTGTCATTCTCCTTGTTTTAGTAATATCTATATCTATATATCTATATATTTACCCAGAGTTTTCTGGTTTCCCTCAGAACCTTTCAAGGATAATGTGCTATTATAAGCATGGCAAAGGGAAGGAGTTTTTGTTTCAGAAGCTCATCATCAGTTTTGAAATAGGAAATTGAGTTCTCTGCACATCTGGATTGCTGCTTGCAAGGCACTACTAGTAAAAAAAAAAAAAAGAACCACATATTTTTCAAAAATCCTGTAAGTAATGCTTTCTGTTTTCAAGTGACTATGCTTCCTCAGCTTCTTTCATCCCTGAGTAAATCTCTATCCCCTGCACATCGGTTTACACAAGTATTATACCTACTTCCATTTCTCTTTCTTTCTTATGAAATTTCTTTGTTCTTCCCCAAATTCAGCCCTTGGATTTGAAGCTGATGTTTTAAAGAAAACTTCTCAATTACAGAACAGTGTTAGAGTTGCATAAAAATTGTAAAGACAGCAAAATTTCTGTAGGTTCACCTTTTCCCTCAAAATTTTACATGTTGTAATTCTGTCATTTATCATAACTTAGGAATCAAGATATTACTAAATATATTGGTTTACTTCATTGTTTTGAATGATGGCCTTAACCCATTATATCTAACAATTACATCTCTTTCATCTCCTTTTAGATTTGATAGTTTCTTTTTTATAATTTATTTTTTATTTCTTCAAGTTACATCCCGAAGACGATCCACTCCCTACTCCCACTTCCAGTCCCCCTACCCACCTTCTTCCCCCTCAACCCCTCATACTCTTCCCTTTTTTTAAAGTTTAAGGTATATCTTTCCCCCCCAACAGCTCCCCCTTTCAGTCCAAGAAATGGTTCTTTCTCTTAGAACAATAAATACAATATAATACAACAGAAATAAATAGGCCACAATTATGAGAGTTATATGGCTAGGCATACATTCCCAATGTCCAGTCCCTATGTATTTGGCACCTGACTTTAACATTCTACTATCTAACCATCTCCATGAGTTTAAAGTTCTATATCTAACTCAGCTTTCATACTAACTTGCCTCATAATTTTAAAAATATCTTCTTAGATCCAGAACACCCTCTTGATTCCTAAACAACTCAAAATTTAAGTATGAGACTCTAGCTAGCTATTCTTCAACCACCTCAGAGACCTGAGAGGGATAAATATATCTGATTATATAGGAAGTCAGGGACTGCAGCTTCCAAAACTAAGAAATGACATACCAGTGGCTGCCTGGACAGTTCCCATTTTCTCTCCATACATTACAGCATCAGTCTTCAGTCGTTTGGCCCCATTTCTCTGACAGTCATTAATTGTAAAGCAGGAATTTTGAAGGACTTGCCTACCCTGTTGGTACAGCTAGGCTGTCGACTTACTTGCTTCCAAGTTTTGTCCTTTTTGGACAGCATTCTGTCTACAGTTGAAGGAAGGGGTTTTTCTTGCCAAGAGATAGGCTTGCCACTAATTCAACCATCTCCCACTGGAGATTCTTTGATGCTCATCTTATACTTGGATTAGAATAGGGGGTGCTGTCAGGAGCTGACATGTCTCAATATCAAAAAATCTTAATTTAAGATAACATCTTTGAATGCCATATTTTACAGATCTCTTGAGGTTTTTGTAGACCCCCTATCTATCTCTTATATTAAGATAAACAAATGTTGCTTGTCTCTTAGCAACTTTATTTCTGATTAGCTTAGAAAATAACTGTGATGGGCTGTCATAGTACCTAACAAAATGACAAGCTTGAATGACTATTAGTTTGCATTTCTTAATTATCCTCAACAGTTTATGACATTTGGTAGCAAAAGGCCGAAATTTCACATTTCATTTTTAAGCATTAATTGGTACAATACCTTTAAAAAGCATTACCCTTAATTTTGTATCAATATACAAAGATCAATACCAATGTGGCCAAATATAATCTTAATCTTGTATCAATATACAAAGATCAATAATGATGTAGCCTAGTACAATCTTAATTTTGCACTAATATACAAAGATCAATACCAAGTTAGACAAATATAATATTAATTTTGTATCAGCATACAAAGGTATAGGGGCATATCCAATAATCTGACCTTTTTTTCTTGATCTTTCCTATATTATGTCTATGTCCCATTTTTTCTCAAGTCTGTTCTCTCCTACATAGGAGAGAAAGAAGGATACAGAAAAGAAAAAGAGAGAAGTCCCTGGGTCTAACCTCCAAAACCCATTTAACAAGACCGTTTAACAGTTTGTAATCTCTTCCCCTAAATAACAAGATTTTCTATTCTCCATCAAATGACCAAGGGGGTGGGGAACACCCTCCCCACCATCTGGGGATGGGACATTGCTCTCTTAAAATGACTTCCTGCTGATTTGGGACATAGTAAACCTGTTTGGGGCCCAAATAAGAATGGAACAACGGTTAAAAATGTTAATAGAATCCTTTTATGTTCAGTCCTTTTGTGCTCAGCTATTTAGATGTCCTAAGAAGTTCTTAGAGAGAAGCTGAACTTCAGGGCTTTACTGAATTTCTGGCTGGAGCAGTCTGTGGGGCTGAACAATCTAAGCAATTTGTTCCAGGAAAAATATTACCTGACACCCCCCCCCCCAAAAAAAAAGATAGTGTCCCAGAATTAGGATTAGGGCAGGGATCTGTTCTTTTCTTTCCAGGAGATTTAAAGCATCCATCCAAGGGCTCCAGGGACAACTGGACAATGGAAACCTCAGAAGAAAACAGATCAGACACCAAAGAAGACAAGTAGCCCCAGACGATGCAGCCTTGCAGATTTCCTCAATAGCTGGTTCCTCAAACATTTGATAGTTTCTTACCACATCTTGACCTCTTTACTTATGAAAAAGACTCATGTATTTTATTTTATTATGTCTCTTGCCTGTATGTATGTATGTATGTGTACCATACACATGCATGGTAGTCATGGAGGGCAGAAGAAATTATCATATTCACTGGAGCTGGAATTATGAATTGTTGTGAGCTACTATGTGGGTGCTGTGCACCAAATCCTAGTCCTCTGAAGGAGCAGTAAGTCCTCTTAACCACTGGATATATCTTCAGCCTCTTGACCTTTGTTTTCAATCACTTTAGCAATTTAAAGGAGCATTGATATATTCCCAAGAATGTTGCTCAATGTGAGATTTTCTCATATTGAGACTGGGGTTCTAGATTTGGGAGAAGATGGTAACAGAGAGTAGAGTGACATTTTATAGGTTCATGTCTTAGTTTTTTTTTTTTTTTTCCAATTTTTGTGAAGAGACACCATGACCAAGGCCACTTAAAAAGTAAGCATTTAGTTGGAGGCTTGCTTAAGGTTTCAGAGGTTAAATTCATGATCATCATGGCAGCAGGCATGGCACTGTATTAGTAGATGAGAGCTTATATCCTATCCCCAAGCTGGAAGCAGAGAGACAGAGTGGGCAGCCCATTGGCTTTTGAAACTTCAAAACTCACCACCCCCAGTGACACACCTCCTGTAACAAAACCAAACCTCCTAATCCTTCCCCAAGTAGTTTTTATGTGAACAGTGTGACTGTTGTCAATTCTTTTTTTTTAAATAATTTATTTTTTATTTCTTCAAGTTACATCTCAATCACAATCCCCTCCCTACTCCCCCC
>CAJQZJ010032499.1:1820522-1894981 GCA_907164525.1 Lophiomys imhausi | reverse complement strand
AAAAAAAAAAAAAAAAAAAAAAAAAAAAAAAAAAAAAAAAAACCACTCAGTGGATTAAACACCTGAATGTGGAAGGTAAAACTATAAAATGTTAGATGATAGAGCAGGGAAATATCCTCCTGAATGTGGAAGGTAAAACTATAAAATGTTAGATGATATAGCAGGGAAATATCCTCCTGAATGTGGAAGGTAAAACTATAAAATGTTAGATGATAGAGCAGGGAAATATCCTCCTGAATGTGGAAGGTAAAACTATAAAATGTTAGATGATATAGCAGGGAAATATCCTCGACTCATGGAATCACAATGGGGAAGGATTTCCTTACCAGATAATCAAAACACCATCCAAAAAAGAAAAAGTCATATTTTTATACTAACAAATTAAAATAAAAAATTCCATATTCAAAGAATTCTAAAGTGATTGAAAAAGTAGAGTAGGAAACACTCTTTGATAAACCTCACAACCAATGGGTGAGATCCAACATGTACAAGAAGCTGCTACAATTATGAACTGTGAGCAAAGTTATATAAAGCAATTGACATGTGCATGAAGTACTGGAGAAGCATTTGAAAACAAGGGAAACGAAGGGATGTAAATACATGGAGGTGTCTAGCCTCATTGGCATCAAAGTAGAATAAAATTGCAATGATTAGCTAGTTACCTCGCATGAGGCTGACGGATACTTACAATTGAGACAGTGTTGGGAAGAGGTGAGGAAGTGAAATTAGAGTGAATTTTACAGCTGTGAAGCACAGATTTGCACATAAGCTAAGGGAACTCTTTGTCACTGTGTCCCAAACATCGAGCACAAACTCTGTATGACCCAGAAATTCCTGTTATAAGCATTAATTAACAACAGACTGGATCTATAACAGTGGGTTTAGAATATATCACAATGGCATAAAAGGTGATGCAAAGGAAGATATTTGCACATTTACAATCCCCAAAACAGAACTTTCTTAAAGACCTCAAGAGAATGTAGTTCTCACAACTTCTTTCTAGAGATCAACCAGGAAAGGTGAATACTGATAACTAGAGATGTTAGGTCTCCATATCATACCAAAGTAGTAGTCACAAACTATACCTTTTAGTCCTTCCTTATCCCTTTACATTTTAAGAAGACATTTGGTTTCTTTCTTTCTTTCTTTCTTTTTTTTTTTTTTTTTTTGAGACAGGGTTTCTCTGGGTAGCCCTGGCTGTCCTGGACTCACTTTGTAGACCAGGCTGGCCTCGAACTCGCAAAGATCCACCTGCCTCTGCCTCCCAAGAGCTGGGATTAAAGGCGTGCGCCACCACATTCTCTCTTCTCTATTAAGATTATGTCTGCTTCAAACCCTAACTGTTTTTTAGTTATATATCATGTGTGTGTGTGCTCATGTAAGTATATATGCACATGTGTATGTGTGTGTCCCATGTTTTTGTTTGCATGGAGGCCTCACAAGCATATGGGGTCCCTCAGAGCTGGAGTTACAGGTATTAGCAGGACATGCAGTTTGTCATGTTGGTGCTGAGATCCAAACTTAGTCCTTGTAATTGCGCTGCAAGCACTAACCACTGCTCAATCTCTCCAGCACCTGATTGCCTCTTTTAGTTGCACATTGTCCTACCTGGAGTATTCATTTGGGAGAACCACTGAAGACAGGATCTGTGGAACATGAACAGGCTCCCGGGTAACATGCACATATCTCCCAGAGCCAGAAATGAGACTTTGTGACACGGTTTAAAATCCTGGGGCTTGGGGCTTTTTAGTTGTAGCCTGTCATGTCAGACCCTTGGCTTACAGCCCTACACCACCAGCCTGTGCTCTGTGCTCTGCAGGAGCATCACTCAGTGAATCTGTCCAGCTTCTCTCTAAGTCTTGCCATATAACATAGAGTGGCAGAACTTGCTAAATAAACCTTTATCTTCTCGTGACAATTTCAAATAACTCTGATTCAAATCTTTCTGTTGACCAAGATCAATTGAAATGCCAGAGTGTAGATAATACCACACAAACATCTTTTAGGTTGACAGAGTCCAGAGAACTCAGTCTTGGGAAAGTTTGATTTGATTCTGACATCTGATTTTAATTTTCCTCCCACTAGTGAGATTATGTCATTGTTTGGACATAGTACACACACACACACACACACACACACACACACACACACACACACACGATGTATAAGTGTGAGTGTGTGTGTGTGTAAATATGTGTGTGTATTTCCTTCTGTATACAATCTCTCACGATTAAAAAAATGTGAAAGGAATGTGTTGGCATCTAGAGGATTCTTTAAGGCTGTAGTCATGCCTGTACTACAAGAAGAAACAAACAAAAGCAGAGTCTGGCTCTTCAGATGCTAATATGTATTCTCTCCTCATAAGTTCTTGACTCCAAGTCCCAGGACAGTGGGAAATTAACAGTAGGCAGTAAGAGATTCAGAAATTCTTCTGACAGGCCTAGAAGTCATAAAACCAAAAGATTCACAGAGCAAATTAAGATGCTCAAATTGCATGATCTATCATAGGGAAGCAAAGGGAAGTAGATATGGAATGACTTAGTAACTTGAATGGCCTGGAAGAAAAACAAGACCTGTGTCATAGAATGTGCACTATTTGTATACTCAATATCACTTTGCCATAGTCTTCCAGAGTGTGGTTACAAGAAAAGAGATGTGATGAGTATGGAGGATCTGCACATGCATGAAACCTGATACCTTGGGACAAAGGTATCATATTTATTCTATTGGAGACTCATAGAGATAAGTAAAGCTGGGGATAGGCAGTTAGCCTAATGAGAAGTCATGGTTTTTTCCAGGTTATCTGAAGCCAGAATGGACAATGCTAATGAATAATGAGCAAACACCCCTCAAATACAAATATTGCTGATTTACTCACCTCATCTTTGTAATACTTCTCTTCCTCCTCCTCCTTGTCCTCCTCCTCCTTCTGTCAGAGCCTGTGCAGTTAAGGCTGAGCTTGAAATTTCTGTGTAGCTGAATCTTCCTTGAACTCCTGATTGTCCTGCCTCCACCTCCCATGCTCTGGGATTATAGGTGTATTCTGCGATGCTGGCTTTACTTGGTGTCTTTTTATTTCATACTAACCACATCCTATTATACCTGCTTATATTTAATAAGTTTTTTGGTTATTCACTACCACACTTATAATACCTTCAAAGTTTTGTGTATATTTAATGAGCTGCATACTCCTTCATACTGTAGAAATGAATATTCTCAAAAGAAAAAGCATGAAATACATCTAATTGACAGACTAGTATGTGTCCACTTCATCTATGCCCAGCCATGCAAGGCCAGGGAGTACAAAACTGCAACCTCTTTGGTTAAGTAAGTACTGTATCCAACATGAAGTCTTGTTGAGAAGAATTTCACTATGAAGAAGATCAGAGTACAAATAAAAAGATATTATTATTATAAGATATTATTAGATAGCTTATACTAAGCAAATACCACATAGCCATAAAAGGGCTTTTTGTAGGAGAGCACTCATAGGAATAAAGTGAAAACAGTTATTGGAAATGAGATACTGTATCTGTGTTGCTCCAGCAGCAGGCAGGATTTGACTCTAAATTAAACAAGGATGGAATGGAATGTTTAAAAACAAATTTCTGTTGATTAGGATAGCTACATTCATACAATTCTGAAAGCAGAGCTTTTCTTCTAGTAGGTTATCAGTGTCTGTAAGTACAAAGAGTAGAAAGAATATCAAAGCCATGACAGATCTGGGCCCAAGAAGGTCTTTAGATTTCATGGAGTCCAACAAGAAAATTCTGCATTTCCTTTGGCAATTATCATTGAAACTTCTTAGTATAATGTCCAGCCATTTCTCTGAATCCCTCTTTTGGAATATTAGATGCTGGAGCAAACAGGCTCTCTGTCTATCTGCTACTCTCTGACACACACACAGAGACACACATCCAGACTTTCTCTCACACACATGAAAACAACACATATAGACACATACAAAGACACACACAGACACAGACACACAGACATGGACACACACACACACACACACAAAATGACCTTAGGACACACCTATTTTTACTCTTCACATAAAGATAAATTATTGGTATGGCACTTAACCATAGCTCAGATAGTGTCTAAGACTCTTGATAATTTAAATATACTATAGGATTTCTTGGACACCTGGCAACTTGATTTTGGAGAATACTTTAATTCTCTAATGGCCATCTTGAAGGTTCTCAGAGAACTGTAACAATATTGAATATCATTGAAGACTAGAAAAGTCTTTAAGAAAGTTGTTCATGGTTCTTTGATGTTGTGATGAAGATATATTTCTTTAACCATCTTTAGACACAGAAACTCTCTTCAAAGTGTCCTGTCCCCCGTCTCTCTTCTCACCCAATGACAAAATTGTACATAGACAGCACATCTTACACTGTATTTGCTTTGTAAATAGTAAGAAAACTACATTTAAGACTCAGCAAACATTTTCTTTCCATGTTCCTCTCATATGCCACAGAAGACTTAAGACTACAGCTACAAATCTGAAAGTGGCGCAACATGTGATAAACATTTTATTTTAGTTATTAATGTAAAGTAAATCAGAATATGTCACCACAAAACACTTTGCTTTGGCATTTTGAGTGGAAAGCAACTGAGAATCAGTAAGTGGGAAGAGTTCTGTGCCCTCTCTGTCCTTAGAAGCAAGGCATAGAAAGTGACATAGTGATTCTATGAACAGATCTTACTGATAAAGATTACCATTCTCAAGGTGCTTCCTGCCTTTCTTGGTCACTTTCCTATAGTCTGGCATCCTTTGAAACCCAAGACCTCTTTTTTTCCTTAAATCTTTATGAGAACTAAGCCCCAGGAGTCTAACCATTATTTAAATTTTGTTTCTTTTCTATGAGCTCTCATGTGCTTAAATATTCATAAAAATGGTTAGCCATTTCTCCTGTTAAATTGTATTTTGTTAGCTCAGTTTGCCAGACCTCAGGAGGAAAACTCAGAAGGTACAGGAGTAGTCACAAATTTATTGAGCAAACAAAGGAATGTTGAAATGAATTGCCAAGGGAGAGAAAGTCCATTATTTTTCTCTAGAGAGTAGAAGAGTCAATTAAATCTATGAGAGTGACTATATGTCTATCAATTACCCATAACTTGAGAGGGTTAATAAAATAGCTCCAAGCCAATAAAGGTATAGAATTTAAAACATGGAAAGACACACTGTATGGAAAGACTGGTTTTCTACAGGAACTTATTTATTTTTCTATAAAATGCAAAATAGCTAATCCTTTTCAACTGTCTGTGTGTGTGTGTGTGTGTGTGTGTGTGTGTGTGTGTGTGTGTATATATATATATATATATATATATATATATATGTTTTTACTTCAAGCATTTAGCAAGGTCATTATTTACCAGAGTTTTATTCCTAGAAAACCTTAGTGTGCTGAAGGTCAATGCTTCAAAGGTCTGAGGGTTTTTGAGAGGGTACTTAGAAAACCCTTAGGGCTACTTGAGATTGGATTTTAGGTGCTAAGTTTTGAGAACTGAAAAATCAATTACTATGCCAGTTTCCAGGATGTCAAGATCAGCCAGTGTTTCACACAATGCCTGCCAGATAATGAAGTAGTCAACACTGTCTCCATTCAGTAATATTTCATAGCAACTGTCCAGTTTGACACCCCCTTGATGAAATCACTATGTATGATACCTATGCCTGAGGTCTTTAGAATTAAGGAATATTTATCTTCCATATTTTCACAGTGCTTTTCTATGTGCATTATTCCCAGGATGTTACTTACTGTTTATGTTGTTACTGGGGACAAATGAGGCAGTCAATCCTTATTATATTTAGATTGTATATTTGTAAAATTATCTGTGTTTTTTCCTTTTTGTGTTATTATATCAAAATTACATAGATTGGGTGATATATAACTGACATAAATAAATATTATTTAAATTTTCTCTTTGACAGTTTCATATCTTTGTATAGTTCATTTTTGTTACTGTCACCCCTACAGTAACAAATTCTATGTATCCACATAAGGGAAGAACAACATAGAGTGAGCCTACTACCTCAAGTACCATCATGGATGAAATAAGTCCCCTTCATACCAATGCAGTCTTCCCTTATCCTCTAACCACCTTCAACAAGATTCATCTCTTAATTATACTATATCAGTCATTCTTCCCTTTAGATAAATTTTGAGGAGCAGATTCAGACCATACCATTCTGCTCCTGTCCCCTTATATATTATCCTTCTATGTAAAACATACTCTATTCAAATTGCCCTCAAAGTCCTACATGGCTCTAACACCATCTCAAAAGTCTGAAGTCCAGAATCTCATGCATGTCATGAGATTGTAACTGAGCTATAACTAGACCTTCTAGTACCTTCCACTTTGAGGAGCATTTCCTGTTCCCAGCTGTGAACATGCAGATTCAAATAAATTTTAGACTTCCAGAATACAACAGTAGGATTGGTTGAGGGTAGATTCTAAAGGGGAATCTGGAGCACAGCAAGTATAAAGGAATACAAGGGCAAAGAAATGCAAAATTCAAAAAGGTAAACAATATTGAATATTGGGCCCTGGGAAGATTTGAACTCAAGTTCTTGTTTCTGGACACAGTTATGTGTAAGAAGTGAGCCCCCAAAGCCCTGGAGGAGGAGCTATTCCTATGACTTTGGTTTGTACATCCAACTCAACAGTGGTCAGGCATTGTAATTGGAGGCCTAAAAGGCTGGAATTGAATGCTGGAGGCTCTCCAGTTATGATGACTTTCAGGTTTCCCTGATTCCTATGGTGCCAGTAGATACACACTTATTGGAGTCCCTCTTCAGAATCCCTAGGTGAAGACTCTGCTTGACATTTCCTTAGTGTGGACTCATTGCTGTGGGCTCCACCACATGGGTATTGTTCCTGGTCACTGAGGTTCTTTAGATCATCCTTCAAATTCTAAGTGGAGAAAGAAAGGCTTACCTTATATGTTGGTAATATATATATGTTTATATATAATTATATATATATTATATATCTTACTATATGTTTATTTTCCCACTGCAATTGTTAATGTAGATATCAACTTGACAGGATCAAAAATCAGCTAAGAGATAAACTTCTGGGTGTGTCAGTGAAGGAGTTTAGAGGTAAACTTAACTGAAGTGAGAATTTGCACTCTAGCTTTATATGTTGTTATCACTGCATGGACTGGGATCCTGGAAAAGATGATAAAAAGGAGGAAGCAAGCAGAATATCTGAATTTATCTCTGCTTCCTAACTGTGAGCATCAGCCTCATGTTTCTGTCTTCATGCTTTTCCCATCATAATGGACTGTACCCTCAAACTGTGAGCCAAAGCAAACCTTTCTTTAAATTCTTTTTGTCAGATATTTTCTGCTGATTTGGGACGTAGTGGAAAGAATAACCAGTACACTCCTTAACTATAATATTGTTTTCTACAGCTGTAGTTACCCATGTTCAGCTATGATCTGAACACAATGAATAGAAAATTCCAGAAGAATTTTAAATTTTAAATTGCACATTCTTTTGAAAAATATGATGGAATTTCTTGGCATCTGGATCTGTCTTGACCATAGTTTGGGTCTTTATTTTATCCAAACTCTCCATACTGTATAGGCTACCTGTGTGTTCATTAGTTATCAGATCAACTGTCACAATACCACTACCCATTGTCTTCAACAAATCCTTATTTTTGTTAATAGTGATTCCAATACACAAAACTTGACATTTGATATTCAAATACACTGAAAACATGGAAAATACATTCTAGAAATAAAAAGATGAAAGGTTTACATGTAGTAAATAAAGAAAAGACAAAAAGTCATCAATTTTCCAAGGTCTATATTAAGAACAAAACCATCAAGTATGAAACTATGAATAAGGAAAAAGAAATCCTATTAATTTAGCTGTCACATGTCACATCCATTGCCTTTTTAGCCACTGTGCATTATAAGGGTTTATTTACAATTAAATAAAAATTAAATTCATCTATCTATCTATCTATCTATCTATCTATCTATCTATCTATCCAGTTAAGTACCACCTATGATTTCAGGAACACAACAGGGGCACTAGAACACATTCTCTACAGACAATACAAAGCTCTTTTTAGATATTTTTGATAGCAGTACTCCATTTATCTTGCCCCATTTTAGTCTTTTATATATTGTATTGCCATGATATGATACAACAAATTACCTAATTTGTGAACAATATAAAGTTACTTTTCAAATTTATAGAGTATGAGAAATCTAAGATCAAGGTGCTAGCAGGGTCAGTGTCTGGTGAAGCTACTCTGTCTTTGGATTGGCACTTTGTTATTCCATCATGTAGAGGGAGTGATATCTGAATCCTCACATGGTAGAAGAGCAACAGAGGGGAAACCTAGCCCCTCAAGCCTTTACTTTATCGTAAGTAGCACAAAGGTTCAACCTTATACATGGGGGGTTACTGCCTTCATGGCTTAATCACCTTCTGGAAGTTACTTCTTCATACTATTACATTGACTATTAAGTAGCATAGGCAACCATTGAGCAAATGGCTAATGCATTTGACAGGTAGAAGTCTTTTTGCTAAAAGTTATTTGTTACTCTAAAATTAGTACTGAAGGTGTTTTGCAATGACTGTGAAATATGCGTAGACAAACAATTGAGGTGCCTGGCATATGTGTCTCCCACGGAGGCTGAATAAGTAGAATCTCTACTTTTGTTTGATCTCTTATACTGGAAACCGGTGTCCTTCTCATGGCTTATTATTTAAGGGCTTTTCTTGCCTTTTATTTATTTATTTTGCCCATGACATTGGTGATTTTGCTGTTGGAGATAGCTCCCGCGTTGAGTACTGAAATGTTCTCTACTATTCTAAGTGTGAAGAGGCTGTGATGTGACCTGTGGGGAGAAATACGTGTTAGAGAAGCTTTGCTCAAACATGAATTATAATGCAGTTGTCCATGAGAGTTCAATGGTAATAAATCAACAATACATATTAAGTTAAGCATCCTGATTTAGAGCTATATATAATAGAAAAGTTTGTATTGATCAATTGACAAAAAGTGCTTGCAGGAATCTGCCCCTCTATTTCCCTTAGGGGCAATGATTCAGTATTTGGTAATTCAGTTCTCATGGTGACTTTATAGAACCTATGCACTGTGAATAATGAGAATCGACTGTATCTATCTCCCAGTGTTGACACACACAAACTGATGAGTTTTCTTCCCGGTAACCATTGCTGTCCTTGTCTTAATTTTCTTACTGTGGATGGGATTTCCATTATTTGGTTTATTTAGAGAGATTTGTCTGTGTCTTCAGGACTTGATTGAGATAGGAAGAGAGCGGTGTTGTTTGGTAGACTTTTTGTTTTTTCTTTTGGAAAAGAATAGACTTCCTTCACCTTCAGGGATGTTTTCAATTGTTAGTGAATTCATTGCTGGAACACTCCACCCTTAGTACTTTGCAGACTTTAAAGCGGAATCTCATTTATATGGTTTCCACTGCCCTTCTAATTTCTGATTAACCTGTTTGTTGACACATTGGCACTTGTACTACTTGGTGAGTTTCTGGAAAATTATTAAAACATACCTGAGTGCTGAACAGTCTTTATTTACCTTATCATTCTGGATATTATTTTTCCTGTGAGTAATAACATACCCTCTCTCCCAAACACAAGCTAATTGGAGTTATCTACCAACCAGGGACAAAAAATGAGGGAAAGGAGGCATGAGGACCATACAACAGCAGGAACCTTGTTAAATACCGTTGCCTGGAAGAGTTTTAGTTATAACAATTGCTCCTGCTGTTTGCAACCAGGCGTTCAGAAGCTGACACAGGCTGATAAGAGGTTACTGTTGTAACAACACATTTTAGTCTTACTGTGACAGCAAAATACAAGACGGGTCGTAGGTGGGAAGCTAGAGTAAACTGTGGAGATAGATTGAACTGGGTACCTGGCTGCCCTTAGGCAACCACAGTGCTGTTTTGTGCCAATCTCCCTTTGAACTTCCACTCCTTCCACATCTCCAGGTACAAATAAATGACTTGGCCCCTTGCTCTACTCAGGAAATGAGGTTTATTTCTAGTTTTCGTGACTTTCACACAAACTTAACTCTTTACTTTTATGTCCTATGGCATATTTATTTAAAAAAAAACTTTTTTTTTTTTTTTTTTGGCTGGGTGGTGGTGATACATGCCTTTAATCCCAGCACTCAGGAGACAGAGGCAGGTGGATCTCTGAGCTTGAAGCCAACCTGATCTGCAGACTGAGTTCTGGGACATCCAGGGCTACACAGAGAAACTCTGTTTCAAAAAACAAAACAAAAAAAAAAAACCCAAACAAATGAACAGACAAAAATCTATACCAAACCAAACCAAAAAACCCCTTATTTTGCACTGAAACATGAGAGAATTCCCTTTGAGCATGTGTATGCATATGGAGTCAGGGTGGTTTATGTTTTGTCGAAAGTGAAACAACCTTGTATAGTCAATACTGGCTTGGGACAAATGAAACGCATAACCACTGACCTTTGCAGCATTGGGTGGATGGTCCACTTTTTGTTATCCATTAGCAGGGTAAATTTGAATAATTTTGTAGACCTTCATAGCCTGTTTTTCATGTATTTGAGTCAGCCAAGAGTATGAGCTTTCATACAATGATGTTGTTTTCAGCTCTGCTGTTTCAGGGCAAAAGCTAGCGTAGGTCATAGGTTACAGACTTTACTAAGGGACATTACACATTCAGCTAAACTTCGGATTCAATAATGGGTTTCAGATATGATTGAACCACTGCATTATTATTTGTTGACCTCGATCTATAAAATGGAATATCAATTATGTCCATTCTTTATTGTCGAGAAGATTATAGCATATGATACCTATAGAAGTCTTAGCATGGATTTGAGGCCTGCTCCACAGGGGTTATTGCACATTGGGTATGGTGAATTAGGTCAAAAGCATGTCTATGGAGAGATCACAGGTTCTGAGGAGGGCACTCCTGTAGTTTTCCTAAATATACATGATGTGCCTGCCAACTTGCTTCCCAAATAATTGCATTTATGCCAACAGAATAGTGATGCTTTCCCCTTTGACCAAATAAGCTTCTTTCGTCAGTGGGTATTGGGAACTGAAAAGACTTACAACTTTAACTGACCAATGTGCTAAAAATAAGTGACCATGGAATGTTCAGCCGTAAATGAGACATAATTGCTAATACCCCACCAGGACTCAGGGGAAACCATGGAAGAAAGAATGAGAGGAATGTAAGAGCTAGAGGAAGGAGGAAGAGAAATTCTGCCTTCCAGGTATGGTATGACTGCTGTACTCTCGAACTTAAGCTGTGGTTGACTGCCAAAAATCTATACAAGAGTGTGTCCCTCACCATCCTGTCATGGAGAAAGGAGGGGCTCATGGCACACAACGCTAAGGATTCGTACACAATCATGGTTAATGACAGAGGGAGAGATATTTTCCTCAGCTGGTGCTCTTAATTATCTCAATTATGTAATCTTAGTGGAAATCATTGATTCATAAAAAAAAAGGAATGAGAAAGGAGGCCAGTTATGAACAGCAAGGGAAGGGTGGTAATGTCACAAGAGAGGATAAAAGAGAGTGAATATGTTTGAAATGCATTGTGTATACATATGAACATATAAAATAACATGAAGTAATTTATTATTATGTTAATTATATAATTAACACACACTAATAGAAACTAATGTAATGTTTGGCTCATAGGAAGTATTTTGTTTAAAAGATAATGATAAATAAAATTATGATTTTCATGTAGATACCAAAAGAACATCTGTTTGATATTTTACTTATCTTTTATTAAGGAGGAAATCAGGCAGATATTACAACGGACTCCAAGGAGACATTGGAAAGAACCATAAATATCAGAGATTTATGAATCAGAAACAATGAAATTTATTTGGAAAATGACCCAAGGCTGGCTGGTGGTAAAGTTCTCCCTCCACCGAGCATTTTATTTTATGTTCATAGTCAAATCTTTCCTATCACAATGCAATTTCGTCCAATTTACAGAGTTGGAAAATATCTCAGAAGCCAAGGAAATTGAAAATCCAATCCAGAATTGTATTCTACAAAGAAAACATAAATTTCCCGCTGGAGAAATCAAGTACTCAGGCTTGTTAGCGTAGGTTTTTATATCTTAGCTGTTAGAGATGCTGAGATACAAGATTTGCTTAACCTGACTCATGATGCTGAAAAAGAACTCTGTACCTCTAGGAGACTCAGGAATGGATTGAACTTTTCCTAAGTGAGAAGTTCTTGATTATTTTCAGTTTTCTCTGAGAATTTTATCACCTAAATGAATCTCATGTAATTTTTGGTCCCCACTTTACCTCTTTATGAAATACCCTTCCATTGACTTCATGCCCGAGAAAGCACCAATCTTTGGCTCTATGAATGCCTGGAAAGAGGCAGAGAGTTTAAAATTACGACAGCTCCCCTATCATTAGAGATTTCTCACTGGCTGGTTGTGGATCTAGTCAGGCTTCTATAGTAGAATACCATGGAGTAGGAGATGTATAACCAATGGAAAGTTATTTCTACCATTGTGGATGCTGAATTTATAAGATTTAGATGCTAGAAGTCATGGTGCCTGATGAAGTCCTACTACCTAGTTTGTAGATTCAATATTTCCAGTGAGACAGAGGATCACTTTTAATACTAGTCTCCTACATATTTATGCTCAAGGGTTTTCAAATATCATATTATATGTTATTAAGTTTCAATATTCAAACTAGTATACACACACATTCTTAGTTCTGATTTTTCTCTGTAAATGTCAAAAAAATGTGGCTTTCAGTTTTTCCTTTTTCTTCCTTTCTGTCATTCTTTTATAATTTGGCCATTTATTTTGTTAAATAGCAATCTTTTTGTTTTTTTGACTGTTACAACCTATGATTTGGCAGGCTACTGTTGATATCAAGATAGCTATCTGGTTATTGAGATAAAGGAAAACCCATAATATCCAGTATACTAATTCATAATTCCTACAGTGATTCACAAATGGAGGTCCTTCTTTTTATCATGATCATTGTTGGAAGGAGGAGGAGGAGATAATTCACTAGTACAAATGGGGATTTTGTAACTAAACTCTTGCCTCTGTTAACTGTTATGCTATGAAAACTATGGACTTAACACAAACCTACACATACCTGGAAAAGGAGGATCTTACCTGAGAAAATGCTTGCATGAGATGGAACTGTAAAGAACTCTGTGGGGTATCATCTTGATTAATAGGTCATATAGGAGGGCTCTGTTCACTATGGGTAGGGCCCATCCTAGATAGCAATTTGTGTAAGAAAACAGGCTGAGCAAGCCATGGGGAGGAAGTCAGTAATCAATAGCTTCTCATAGCCTTTACTTCAGCTCCTGTCTCCAAGTTCCCATCCTATTTGAATTCTTTCCCGACCTTTCTCAATGCTGGACTATTACTTGAATGTGTAAGATGAAATAAACCACTTACTGAAAGTTTTTTTTTTTTTTGGTCATGGTTTTTATCATAACAATAGAAACCTAAGACAACTGCTATTTGACTTTCCTGTTTCTCAATTCGTTATCATTTCCCTATTTATCAGTTTTAAAAACCTCTTTCATATTATTCCTTACGTATGCATTTGTGTTGTGTGCATATATATATATACATATATATATATATATATATATGGTGTGTGTGTGTGTGTGTGTGTGTGTGTGTGTGTACCAGCAATAAATGCAGATACTTTCATCAATTGCTTGCCACCTTATCACCATTATCATCATCATTATGAGCACCATCATTATTTTGGTTTTTCAAGACAGGGTTTCCCTGTGTAGTCTTGGAAGTCCTGGAACTCACTCTGTGGCCCAAGCTGGCCTCAAACTCAGAGATCTGCTTGCCTCTGCTTCCCAAGTTCTGGGGTTAAAGGTGTGTGCCACCATCACCCGATCCACCTTATTTTTTGAGACTGAATTTCTCACTGAACCCAGAATTCACTGATATATATTATATACCATTTGCAGCTTTTAACAAATAGATTTGAAGTCAGATTAAATTGCAAAGATTTCATTAAGAGAAATTGCTTGTGCAAAAGGAAACAAAGAAACCAACAGAGTTTGAAAGATCCATCAGTTCATAATGTGAACTCAATCCTCAAAGTAGATAGAAAAAGTTAGTTTGAAGCATTCTGGGTGGCTGCATAGTCTTGAAGATTCATCAAAGTTGTTGGGACAGTCTGAGCCAGTGTTGAATGACAATGGAATGGTACATTTCCCAGAATGCATCTGCTTTCACCCCACTGTCTTCAGTCGTTAGTCAGGCAGTCACTGATGGGTTTTAAGACACAGAAGATAGCTGGGCGTTGGTGGCGCACGCCTTTAATCCCAGCACTTGGGAGGCAGAGGTAGGCGGATCTCTGTGAGTTCGAGGCCAGCCTGGTCTAGAATGTGAGTCTAGGACAGCCAGAGCTGTTATACAGAGAAACCCTGTCTCGGAAAAAAAAAAAAAATCAAACCAAAAAAAAAAAAAAAAAAAAAATCAAACCAAGACACAGAAGGTGAGGTGAAGTTTACTCCCTGTGGAAAGGCCTGTGAGGTGCATATTCATGGCTGCCTCATGTCTGTTCTAGCATCTTGCCTTCAGTGATTTAAAATATTTATTTCTGTTTTATGAATTAGGTACTGAGGTCAAGGGAGCTTAATGGATCAAGATACTGGCTCAAGGTCTCAGAGCTATTAAATTTGGAAACATAGACCAGCCCCACTTATATTCTGCTGTCTCTAGTGATATACTCATGGTTCCCCTAATTGAAAATATTCTTAGTAGATATTAAGTTATTTTTAATTTTTAATCTGCCAACCACTCTCCATTTTTGCTGGAAGCAGCATTTCCTTTTCCAAATGATGAAAATTTTGTAGTATCTTGTCACCTGATGGAAATTGAGTTGTCTAGGAAGGAGTACCTACTCAAACTGGGCTAATTATGTTCTTCCCTGGGACCTTCAAAGCTTCAACAGCTTCTGAGTGCAGAGTATAGAGTGGGGAGTTGTTGGCAGTCATGCACCTCACTATAATGTAGTCTTAGAGGAAAAAATATAAATACACAATGAAGCTGAGATGAGAAACTGATGTCCTTGAGCTCAGCTGCTTTCCTTTCCTTCTAGCTCTTAAACAAGATCCTTTTGCATCGTCCCAAAGATGTTCCCATTGTGCCTAAGCTGTGAATGGATTTCTTGACCTTGACTGATACAGTTTCCCCAAAATGCAGACTTTGAGCCTTTGCTGAAATAGCTCAGTTGGAAGAGCATCAGAGTAAAGAAATGTAGACTTTGAGATCTGTTATAATGTAAGTACATGTGATGATCACACTCATTATCATTTTCTTTAAAAGATGTCCTTGACCAGCTGCCAGAAACAGGTGATTAGCAACTGTTAAGAACCAGAGGCCTCAACCCAGTCTTGCAAGGTATATACAGCATACTAACAAACCAAGAGAAACTTGCTAGTCTTTTAATAAAAGGGTTGATCCCATTGTTAAAACTCCCACCTGGCTTCAATATTAACCCATATGCCAGTAATGCCAATAATATTAGGTGTTCTCTGATAAATCAACACTATTTCTGAATGGAATATAAGAGATGACAGACACGTTAAAAAGATTTATATTAAAATATATATAACAAGTTGATTGTTGCAAGCAAAGACTGTTGCTTTGAGCTGATGTTTTATTGGGACATGGCCCAAAGCATTTGTATCTCAAACAACTAAACTCAAAGATTGAAATTGCAATTTAATTATCAATTGTATTTATTAATAAGTATAAAGTATAAGATTAGACTAGCGGAGCAGTTAGTGGGCTGGCAGGAAGCCGGCAGGCCTGGCCTGCCTTAACTGGCAGCCTGACCTGTCCTGAGGAAAAAGTCCTGAATCAAGGGTGGCCTTCACCACCTTCAACCTAACTTTTAATAATTATAAGTTGTTATATTAGGCTGGTGGAACAATTAGTGGCCTGGAGGGAGATCAGCAGCCTTGATATGCCTTAGAAATCTGTAATCCTGGAGGAATTGCAGCAAAGCTGGCGTGGTAGCTGCTGGATACTTAATAATAACTACATACTATTATATCAGACGAGCAGAATTGCCGGCAGCCTGGAAAGATAGTCGCCAGGGTTCAGCAGGAGGCGGATCGCTCTGGATTTCTTGACTGGCAGCCTATATGCCGATCTGGTCCTTTCCTCAATAATTAAATACACCAAGACCAGAAGTCAAATTATCCTTATTTGCAGATGATATGATAGTATACATAGGCGGCCCCAAAAATTCCACCAGAGAACTCTTACAGCTGATAAACATCTTCAGCAAGGTGACTGGATACGAAATTAACACAAAAAATATCAGAAGCCCTTCTTTATACAACAAACAAATGGGCTGACAAAGAAATAAGGGAAACAACTCCCTTCACAATAGCCACAAACAATATAAAATACCTGGGGGTAACTCTAACCAAGCAAGTAAAGGACCTGTACAACAAGAACTTCAAGCCCTTGAAGAAAGAAATGGAAGAGGCCTTTAGAAGATGGAAAGATCTCCCATGCTCATGAATAGGTAGGATCAACATAATAAAAATGGCCATCCTACCAAAAGCAATATATAGATTCAATGTAATTCCCTCAAAATACCAACACAATTCTTTATAGACCTGGAAAAAGCTATTCTCAATTTCATATGGAACAACAAAAAACCCAGAAGAGCTAAATCAATCCTGTACAAAAAAAAAAAAAAAAAAAAAAAAAAAAAAGTCTGGAGGTATCACCATCCCAGATTTCAAGCTGTACTACAGAGCAATAGTAGTAAAAACAGCATGGTACTGGTATAGAAACAGACCTGTAGATCAATGGAATCGAATTGAAGACTCAGAAATGGACCCACACACCTATGGCCACCTAATTTTTGACAAAGAAGCCAAAACCGCACAAAGGAAAAAGGACAGCATCTTCAACAAATGGTGCTGGTCCAACTGGATGGCCACTTGTGAAAGAATGAAATTAGACCCATACCTATCACCTTGTACAAAATTTAAGTCCAAGTGGATCAAAGACCTTACCATAAGGCCGGTCACACTAAATCTACTAGAAGAGAAAGTGGGGAAAATCCTTGAACTCATTGGCACAGGCAAGAACTTCCTGAACAGAACACCAACAGCTCAGGACCTAAGACCAACAATCAATAAATGGGACCTCATGAAACTGAAAAGCTTCTGTAAGGCAAAAGACACTGTCATTCGAACAAAACAGCAGCCTACAGATTGGGAAAAATCTTCACCAACCCCACATCTGACAGAGGGCTAATATCCAAAATTTACAAAAACTGAAGAAATTAAATGCCAAGAAACCAAATAATCCAATCAAAAAATGGGGAAAAGAGCTAAACACAGAATTCACAAAGAAGGAATTCCTAAAGGCTGAGAGACACTTGAAGAAATGCTTAGCATCCTTAATCACCAGAGAAATGCAACTCAAGAAGACTCTGAGATTCCATCTCACACCTGTCAGAATGGCTAAGATCAAAAGCTCAAATGACTGCACATGCTGGCAAGGGTGTGGAGAAAGGGGAACCCTCCTCCATTGCTGGTGGGAGTGCAGGCTTGTGCAACCACTATGGAGGTCAGTCTGGTGATATCTTAGAAAACTTGGAATAGCTTTGCCTCAGGACCCAGCCATACCACTTCTGGGTATACATCAAAATGACTCCTCACTGAATCACAAGGAAGTTTCCTCATCTATGTTCATAACAGCTTTATTTGTAATAGCTAGAAACTGGAAACAACCCAGATGTCCCTCAACTGAAGAATGGATTAAAAAACTGTGGTACATCTACACAATGGAATATTACTCAGCTATCAGAAACAATGAAATTATGCAATTTGCAGCCAAATGGATGGAACTAGAGAAGCTCATCCTGAGTGAGCTAACCCAGACTCAGAAGGATGCACATGGCATCTATTCACTTATAGTCGGATTTTAGCTATATAGTACAGGATATCTATATTACAACCAACACACCAAAGGGAACATGGACATAGGCGCTTTCTTTTTTTTTTTTTTTTTTTTTTTTAGTTTCTCTCCCTGGCAATGAGACACTTTTTACTGGTGGTACTGCCTTGTAGGCCCCCAGTGTATGAGGAGGTTCTTGGCCTTCATATGACTTCTGAACTGGGATGGAGGATTGTTATGTAGGGACACTCCACTCCAGAGGATGGAAAGGTTAGGGGGGTAGAGGGTGGGAGGGCGGGGCTGGGAAGGGGGAAAGAGGACAATATGATGGAAATGTAACCTGAAGCAACAAATAAATAAATTTATTAAAAAATAAATACACCAAGACCTTTTAATATTTCAATGCTTAGACCTTATCTTGGCAGACTCTCAACTAGCTTATCCAAATTAACCTAGACCACTTAATCCCAAACAGTCATGTAGACTTTTACCTTCCAGAGCTCTCAAACACATCTGTCTGCTTCCATGTCTCCTGGTGAAAAGTGAGATTCCTCTGTGGAAAACGCAGGGTTCCTGTTTCCATCTCAGGAAGTCCCACCTTCCTGTACTCTTTCTGCCCAGCTAATTGGCCATCAGTGACTTTTATTAACCAATCAAGAGAATGCCTCAGAAAGGGCTGTAACCGGATCTTAGCATTGAAATCAGCCTATCAAAGCAATGTATTAGACTTTCCCCAACAAAAGATAAATCTTTTTAGTATTCTAAGCTCAAGGACATGGACTACATTTTAGCGATGGCAGTAACCTATATCAGGCGAGCAGATTGTTGCCTTTGACTTTGAACAAGATTATGCTCCTACACACATGTGAAGTGAATTTTCCAGGTTAGAAGATTCCCAACTAAAAACTGTGTAAGTCTGATCAACTTATTGGGACTTTTGTGAATATGGGAATTTAGAATGTTTTCAGTTTGTAACTAAAGTAGCTTGCTCAATCTTCAGAACTTTTAATAGCTATTCATTTTCCAATTCTGTTTTTGACCTAATACTTGTGACTTTTAGACAATCCCCTCTGAAATGTACTATCAGATCATAAGCTTCTACCAACCTGAAGGTGAAGAATGTCATTGGATAGCATCTGAGGTCTATAGCAGACATTCTCTTCTTTCCTGTAATTTACCTGCCTGATGTTCCCACCAATGTATCTTGATTTATGACTTTCTTTTAATATGTAGCTATTAGTTTTCATGAAATTGTCACCTGTATTGAAACAGAGTATTTAGGTTAACCTGAATGCACATTCCTGGACTATATGGTCCCTTTTGATTTACCCCCAGAACAAATTATTTTGTGCTTTCTTTGAGGTCAGAGCTGTGTTTTGAAGTCAATTCTTGACAAATTTGGGAGTCTTGAGCTTTTCTTACCTTTGAGGTAGGCTCATCCAATAATGGTCTCTAAGTTTTCCTAGAATCTTGTTGCTCTCTTATTTAAAATAAATCTTTGTCTTTGAGGAAGATAGTGATTATATGCCTTTCATCTTCATTCCCATATGTAAATGACAAAAATCTGAATAAGCAAATTCATATGTAAAGAAGAGTGTTTTGCTTCCATAGGAAGAACAGATAATGAATATCCATATGTTTATGGTAGATGGTTTTTTTTTTCTACCTTCCCTGCTTTTTGTAGTGTTGGTTATTGAATCCAGAGACTCAAACACATTACACAAATCTTTACTGCACCCTAGAATTTTGAAGTGGTCAGCTGGGGTAGGAAAGCACTTGGGAATCTTAAAAGGAGAGCATAGGATTCTAGACACTAAGTCCCCAACTACATATATGCTGCCTGGATTCTAAGGCTATGGATGGGTTTAGAGGAAGGATGTCCAAGGCAGGACTTGTTTGATAATTTTGAATTATATTAAAGTCTGATGTATAATTTAAAATAATGTTTGGTCCAGCCATAATTTCCCCTTACTAGAAAGATAATTTGTAAGAAATATATGGGAAAACACATTCTTGCTAAATCTTTTGGTAGATGTCAGTGGGGTTTGTCCTAGCTGAATAAGGAGGAAATGGAGAAACAAACGAGGACTCAGGCTGCAAGAGGTGAGCTACAATTGGGAAAATCAAGAGGTCGGTTTATAAACAATTTGGAGAGAGAAGAGAACATATGAAACAGCTGGAAAATCTCAGGAAGAGGAGTCAGAGTGGGAAGATGCTCCTTGGGGTACACTGTGTCCATAGTAAAGAGGATTTTCCTGAATTCAATGCATGGAGCAATCTGCTGGCTTCTTTTGGATAAAGGATGGTTATGGATAAGGATTATCACTTTTTCTGAAGTCCAACCTTGGAATCCCCTTTCTTGTGAAAATATAACTAGGTAACAATCTAGAGAAACTAGAATATTAAATTAAATTAAATAATTCATAAATAAATAAATAAATAAATAAATAATACATTAAGTAACTGAATGTGTAGTTTTGGCCAGATGGAAATTGCCACATTGTCTATGTACATTTTCCTTAATTAATTTTTGTGACAAAATCTTTGTATTTAGCCCAGGCTGGTCTGTAAATCTTTATGTAGCCTAGGTTGGCTACTTGCTTACAGTAATAATTTTGTCTCTGTCTCTTAAATGCTGAGATTGCAAGTATATATTTTAAAAATGATGACACAACCATAAGTGTAAAAGAATGCAGAAAAATAAAGATTTTCATATTGCTTGCCAGCCTGCCACTCAGCAATCTTTTCTGAGTGCCATTGTGATGACTTCTTCATATAACAACATTTTAATGGTATTTTTATTGACTAACTATAAACATAATTCAACCTTCTAGAAGGGTTGGTGAGTTTTTTGTATTTTTGATAATACAAATACAGATGTTCATAGGACTTTTAACCATTATAATTCTGTTCAATTATTTAGTACAATTTCCATTTAAAATGAAAAGAAATACATGATGTTATTGTGTATTATACCTTTGCTGAAGGTAAAGACTAATAGGAAGAGCCTTGATTATGCACCATTGAGGACTGAATCTACTTAAATTTTCACCCGTTGAAAGCATGAAATTATTCACATCATTGCTCATATTAGCTTCTGGCTCCACACATTAAAACCATCTATATTTTCCCATTACTGGCAGCACTGAGGACCATGTTCACATCAGAACAGCACTGCTGAGGAAGGGGAGTAAGCCAGTGAGGAATGTCTAAAGGCTTCATGCTTAATATATAAGGGGCTAAATAGTGCTGAAGAGCATGGAATGCTCTTGCAAAGAACATGTATTTAGTTCTCAACATCTACATCTGGCAGCTCATAGGGTTACAACCAGTTGTTACTCTAGTTCCAGGCCCATCTGACCCCTCTTGCCTTGGAGAACACTTGCACTCAAGTGCATACATACATACACATAAAATGATGACGATGATGATGATGATGATGATGATAACACAACGTATAAAACAGCCTTGAAATCCCTTCCCTTCAAGGCTGGCCTGTAGCGCTATGCACAGAATAAGTAAACACTTTCTGTAAAAATTCCCAATTTGCTGAGCTCAAGCACCAAAAAGCCTTTGGCTTTTATCTGGTTCTGTCCCACTTTGAATTCCAGGAGTGTTTCTTTCTCTTAATAAGTTATGTCTTCTTCTGTTATTATCCATATCTATATCCTTATTCAGGGACAGAAGAACTTGGAAATTCTAACTTGTGCTCACTCACCAGAACCTGATGTCTATCTACAATGCTTTGGTCCATCATCTTTGTATCTGCTGAGCTTGCACTGTGGTGACAAGATGTTCTTGCTGGCTATGACTTACTATATGCAGGAGTTACTGAGAGCCGTAAGAAGTACACAAATCAAAGCTCAACACGTCGTTGAATGAACTTTTTTTTTTTTATAAGTACTTTATTTTTTTTTCAAGTTACATCTCAGTCACAAACCCTTCCCTATTCCCCCTTCCTGTCCCACCCTTCCACCCTCTTCCCCCCCCCCCAACAGCTTCTCTTTTCAATCCAACAAATGGTTCTTTCTCTTATAACAGTAAATTCTATACAAAACAGCAGAATTAAATATGCCACATTTATGAGACTTAAATGGCCCAGTATACCTTCCCAATGTCCAGTTCATACATATTTGGCCCCTGACTTTAACCTTCTACCTTCTAACCATCTCCATGAGTTTAAAGTTCTATAACTGACTTAGTTTTCATACTAACTTGCATCACTATTATAACCATCTTCTTAGATCTAGAACGCCCTCTTGATTCCTAAACAACTCAAAATTTAGCTATGAGACTCAAGCTGTCTATTCTTCAACCACCTCAGAGAGCTGAGAAGGATAAATATATCTGATTGTATAGGAAGTGCAGGGCCTGCAGCTTCCAATACTAAGAAATGACAAACCAGTGACTACCTGGACAGTTCCCATTTTCTCTCCATACATTCCAGCATCAGTCTTCAGCCTTTTGGTCCTGTTTCTCTGACAGACATTTATTGTAGAGCAGGGATTGTGAAGGACTAACCTACCCTGTCTTGGCAGAGCAAGGCTGTCGACTTCCCTGCTACCAAGTTTTGTCCTTTTTGGACAGCAGTCTGTCTGCAGTTGAAGCAAGGAGTTTTTTACATGTCAAGAGATAGGCTTGCCACTAATTCAACCATCTCACATTGGAGATTCTTCGATGCTTTTCTTCTACTTGGAGTAGAATAGGGGGTGCTGTCAGGAGCTGATATGTCATGATATCAAAAAAAAATCTTAATTTAAGATCACATCTTTGAATGCCATATTCTGCAGATCTCTTGGGGTTTTTGAAGATGCCCTATCTATCTCTTGTATTTAGATAAGCAAATGTTGCTTGTCTCTTAACAACTTGATTACTGAGTAGCTTAGAGAATATCTGTGATAGACTGTCTTAGTAGCTAACAAGGTGACATGCATGCATGACTAGGAGTTTGTTTTTCTTAACTATCCTAAACAGTTTAAAACGGTTGGTATCAAGAGGCCAGAACTTCACATTTCATTTTTAAGTATCTCTAAGTACGATACCATTAGGAAGTGTTACCTTAAATTTTGTATCAATATACAAAGATCTATTCAAATGTGGCTAAATATACTCTTAATTTTGTATCAATATACAAAGATCAATGCCTATGCAGCCCAATACAATCTTAATATTGCGTCCATATACAAGGGTCAATACCATTGTGGCCAACTATAATCTTAGTTTTGTATCAATATACAAATATCAATACTGATGTGGACCAATACAATCTTATTTTTGCACAATAAACAATGGTCAATACCACTTTAGCCAAATATACTATTAATTTTGTATCAATATACAAGGGTATAAGGGCCTATTCAATAATGTGACCTTTCTTCTTGATCCTTCCTGTGCTGTGTCTCGATTTTTCTCTCGTCTGTGCATTCCTACATAGGAGATAAAGAAGGATACAGAAAAGGGAAAGAAGGAATACCCTGGGTCTAACCTCCAAAACCCATTAAACAGGACCATTTAACAACTTGTAATCTCTTCCCCTAAATAACAGTGTTTTCAGTTGTCCTTCAAATAACCGAAAAAAGGGGGGGCGGAGAAACACCCTCCCCACCCTCTGGGTATGGGACGTCGCTCTCTTAAAATGACTTCCTGCTGATTTGGGGCGTAGTAAACCTATTTGGGGCCCAAACCAAAATGGAAAAATGGTTAAAAATGTTAGTACAATCCTTTTATGTTCAGTCCTTCTGTTCTCAGCTGTTTAGATGACCTAAGGAGTTTGTAGGCAGAAGCTGAACTTCCAGGCTTTACTGAAGTTCTGGCTGGGGCATTGTGTAGAGCTGAACGGTCTTAGCGATATTGAGTTGTTGTGGTTGTAGGCTTTTGATGGAGACAGCTATTGAGGGAGTCTGTCAGGCTGAATCATCTGGGTCGCTCGTCTTCTTTTGGTGTCTGATTCTGATTTCTGCTGAGGTTTCCGTTGTCCAGTTGTCCCTGGGTTCCTTGAATGGATGCTTTGATTCTCCTGGAATGATAAGAACAGAGCCCTGCCCTATTCCTCACTCAGGGACAATCGCCCTCTTTTTTTTGGGGGGGGGGTAGGTAATATTTCTCCTGAAGCAAATTTGGTTTTTGACAATATATAAAGTGTTATCTTTCAATCTGGTTTAAAGAAGAAATTTTATTTCACCAAATTGTAAAACATGTAAACTTCGTCAACACAGAGGAAACTCAATAGTGGAAGTAGCAGAGAGAAGCCATAGTTTTAACTAATTGTGGTAAAAATTTCACCTTTTGGCAAATTTTGCAATCACATACTGACCACATGGCTGCATTGCTAGGCTCCTCCCAGAGATGAGGAAAGAGCTTTTGTAAGTCGGGCACCCTGAAGCTTTAGCTTCTTCTTCTTCTTTTTCTTCTTCTTCTTCTTCTTCTTCTTCTTCTTCTTCTTCTTCTTCTTCTTTTCAAATTTATTTATTTTATGTATATGAGTACATGTACATGTACTCCTGCAGGCCAGAAGAGGGAACCAGATCTTTATAGATGGTTGTGAGCCACCATATGGGTGCTGGGAATTGAACTCAGGACCTCTGGAAGAGCAACCAGAACTCTTAACCTCCAAACCATCTCTCTAGCTTCTTTAGTTAAGTAAATCCAGCTGTTATGACCATCAAGCAATTGTTTATTAGGAGAATTTCACTTTGGTTCAATGTTTTGTGCAGTGTGAATTCCAGAAAAATATGATTGCTTGCTTAGGTGGTCCTTAAGGAAATTCTGGCTTTGACAGGTAGTGGTGCATAACAAAGACTTGCTCTCTTTTTTCCCTGGTGAGACTACTGTGATTAAATATAATAAACCTAACCATAATTATAATAAAATAATCATCCAGCTCCTTTTATGAACAAGCTATGTGTGTGGGTCTTACTGGCTGGAAGCTGCACTTACTAATTCTTCAGGGTTAGGATCCAGGAGGCACAGGGAATGCTTCATAGCAGCACGATTTCTGGCTAGATCAATGGCTATGTGTCAAATGTTCCAGAGAATCGAAAATGGGGGAGGCTCACAGAAGGATAGCGTTGAGAGGGGCTTCTCTGTCATAGTGGATACTTGCTGCATCTCATCAAAGTCACTCTAACTCATTGACTGTACTCAAGGATTTTCTCACCTATGTTTCCTGATTTGCTATCACAAATCTCTATTACTTTGAAGAACATAAGTATTGATGCTTAAAAATAAAAAAATTAGGTTGTGAGGGATGATAAAGTCTTTGAGGACTTTGGCATGAATAAGGTAAAGAGAAAGCAACACCAGATGGTGATGTACCCTTAACAACAAAATGTGTTAACTTGAAGAGTCCTGGGAGAGGAAGCTACAGCCTGCCAACTCTGGTGTGATTACCAATTTACAGTCTAGATGGCAGGTAGGGAGAAAAACACCTTAGCCTTCTTCTTGTCCTTTGATCTACAGCAAGTAGCTCTCATTGGCTGAATGGAGTAACCAAAAAAAAAAAAAAAAAAAAAAAAGCTTAGAAAGCCCTCCCCCAACACACACAAAATAAATTACTAGCTTTAATAACATTCCAGAGACAGAGTTCACATTTCTGCCTTAAATATATGCACACTTCCTACATTTCTGTGCACTACTTGAATTCACTTTTTTTTGAGATTTATTTATATGGCTGCCCTGTCTTGAGGTGCAGGAGGTAGGCACTCCTGTGCTGAACAAATATGTGAAGAGATGGGAAAGATAGAAAAACAGAGTGGTGGTGGACTTGGAGAGAGTTAAAATTGGAGACATGGTAGTGGTGAAGACCAGGCTATGTGAGTTGCCTGTGCTCCCACCTGAGGCCATGATGGTGTCCAGGTCCCTGCTGCAGCCAAGGGCCATGCTGTGTTGGTTTTACTCATGGGCCCAGAAGCAGCTGTTGCATCCTTTGGAGTGGGAAGTATATATACAGGCAGATGTGAATCACTGGATATGGGTATGGATCCTCGGAAATGAACTCCAGTCTTCTGCAAGAGCAGCAAATGCTCTTAAACCATCTCTCCAGCTTTTCAAAGATAAACCAAAACCCCATCTGCCTGTGTCGTCTGCTTCACATTGCATCTGGTGGAGGCAGAAGGGGTATAGTAGATTCCCCCAAGACCATGACTGTGAGTCCATCAGCAGCTTACAGGGCTGTGCTGCACGTCAGGCCACCCGTCCATGCCGATTCATAGACGTTAATGCAAACAGAAGAGTAAAAGAGAGTGCTCACACCCTGAGAGGCAGATGCCAAGTGTCTCACCTCAGCTTTATTCTTACTGGAGTTTTAGGAAAGTAGTAAACGAGCTTAAAAATCTTCAGAAAGTGTTTTATGATGATCAACACAAATGCCCAGTGTGTAAATGGCAAGGTTCAACAGCATGCTTGTGCAAGTGTGTGGATGAGATTAATGAAGAAATAACACTAGGTACTATAATCCCCATAACTGGCTATTTGAAATTGAAGAATTCAGAGTGACAAAGGAAGCTCAATTTTTTGTTTTGTTTTGTTTTGTTTGCTAGGGGGTCTTTCTCTTCAGAGTTTTGCTTTTTCAACAACCTCAGACATTTGTTTTATTTCACTGTATTCTTCAGCACAATTTTTCCCTGGGCTAGGAATGGAATGACTAACATTGCTTGTTCCATATTCTCAAAATCACTGTCAGGTGTGAATTAAGTGCTTTATTGGAAGGATTCAGCTCCTTCTCATCCATCACAAAGGGGATTTTTATAGAATAATAGTCATTGGCACCAAAGTAATTCTTTTCATTTTAGGTGCTCTAAGTGTTCCAAACAGTCCTCTTATCTACATTTCAATGACTCTTATTACCCCTCCAACCAGGTTCATGGAGCTTTATATGAGTACCTTTAGCTCTTCCAGAACTGCTTCAGTTGAGCCTAAGTGAAAACATTTGAATAATAGTTTGGAGGTCCCACAGGAAAGAATAAGAGCACTTCAGTGATCTGTGGGTATCCTATGTATTCAGAATTTAGGAGAGGTGCTAATGGTTAGATGACTTTCTTTGAGACAACAGGTTAAATGCAAGTAAGCAGCTGTTAATCTCCACAAACCCACTCTACCTTTTTAGGCTATATTGAGATTACAAATAGGGACTTTAATGTAATCTGCATTCCCGTTAGGGTTTTCAACTTGTATTTTCTAATTACAAGTGTTTACAGTCATAACATATTTAGTTAGAAGAGAAGGCAAACATCATTAATAATCATTAGTAATCCAGCCAAGTCATTTTTTAGATGAAGATTCAAAGATCAGAGAGGTCTCCTGATTTATTCAAGATCATGCTCCACATTAATTACTACCAAACTGGCATTTCTTAGGGCTTCTCATTCCTACCTCTTTGTATGAACCTTTTCATTCTATGTCTTTCCTTTTCTCTCTCTTTTTTGTCCATTACCTCTCCTTTTCTTTCCTCATTTTTATTGTGGCTAGGCTTTACTCATACAGACAAAGTTTATTTTTGAGAGGGAAAACATGCTAATTAAAAAGATAGAAGAGAAACTAATCAGACTTTATTCCTACCCACAATAGGAGGTGTTTGTATATAATTTGTGTGCCATAAAGGCCTAATGTTATGTTACAGGGCTTCATTCACTAAATAAACATAGGCTGCCTGCAAAATATAGGTTGTCATGTAAGTATAAAATCTGTAATGTACCACACTTTTCAATAAGAAATTTAATAGTCATAAAATTATCATAGACATATGAGCAGAAGTTCCTAGAAAGAAGGAATTGAAACACCTTCAAATTGAGCCTTTTTGCAAGACTAGTTAATCAATCAGAACTTCAGGGAATGTTGCAATTCAAGCCAGATTGTCTTGAACCATCATTAGTGCTCATAGTAACTATTATTGTCCTCTCCAGTACTAGACTTAATAGTTCTGCAATCATTAGTAAATCATTTGGAATGTAGAAGCTAAGCCCCAGTTTTCCTGTTCAAAATTTTATTTATTCTTCTCTCATAAAATATATCCTGACCAGAACTTCTCTTCTTTCTATTCCTCCCAGTCCCCTATACCTCCCTTTTATCTGAGATACCCCCCCCCCATCCCATCTCCCTGCAGAAAAAAAGCAGGCCTCCCAGAGATATCAACTGAACACAACCTAAGATACAATAACATTAAAGCTGGGTAAGACAACCCAGTAGGAGGAAAGGGGTCTCAAAAGCAGACAAAAGAGTCAGAGACACCCCACCCCCACTGTCAGGAGTCCCCACAAAACAGCAAGCCAACCATAATATACATACAGAGGACTCCTAGCATAAACCTCTGACAGCTCCATGATTGCTGCTTCAGTCTCCGTGAGCTTAGTTGATTCCATGGACTCTTGTCATGTCCTTGACCCCTCTATCTCCCACAATTTCTCATCCCCCTGTTGTATGGAGAGAGACCTGATAGAGACCTACAGTATGGACTATCTTTGCCTGATGATTGACTGTAGGTCTCTGCATCTGCTCCCATCAGCTGCCGGTGGTGTCCTCTTTGATGAGGACTGGGATTAGGTGTCTATGATTATGGTAGATCATCATTAGGAATCATTAACCTTTTTTTTTTTTTTTAATTTAGCCTCAGTGTTTGGTTCTAAGTCTCTGGGCTATCCAGCTTCTGGTTCCTGGTCATCCAGGCAATGTCAGGCCTGCTCCCTCTTCTGGTCTCAAATTAGACCAATCATTGGTTGGCTTCTCCTACAAGTTCTGTGTCACCATTGCTCCAGAATATCTTTCAGGCAGGACAGACTATAGGTTGAAGGTTTGATGGCTTGGTTGATATCTCAGTTCCACCATCAGAAGCCTTGGCTGGTTACAGAAGATGGATGGTTCAGAATGCTATCCTCCATCACTAGGAGTCCTTGCTAGGGTTACTCTTATAGATTCCAGGAAATTTCCAGTGCACTAGGTTTCCGGATCACACCCTCCCCTGCACTGCTCTTCAATTCCAACTGTCTCTCCCTATACTCTATTCCTTCATACCTTTTCCCCAATCAGACCCTTCCTACTGCATCCCCACCCAGTTCTTATTTGGAATGCATTAGTAGACCATTAACTCCCAGGGTCATCAGATAGCATCGGAAGCCTATAGCACAGATTTCCTCCCCACATTGCTGGAACCTCTCTCTGAGGTTTCCACCAATATATTTACAGTCTCTTTCTTGGTTCCGATACTATGTAAGCTTTATAAAACTGCTTCTATCTTGGAATTTGGGATTATCCAACTCTGTATTTCCAAGCTATGATCATTCACATTTGGCTTCAGAATAAACTATCTCATCCTCTTTGAGGTGAGTGTTGTGGTTTTGCATCTACAGAGCCTGCATTCTTTAATGTACGGACATTTTAACCTTTTATTCATGAGCAGATTTTAGTCTTCTGGGTTTCAAGTCATTGTTTAGAATCTGCATAATTTAAAACCAATCTTTTAATTTATTTTTAAAATCCTATGGGAGAAGCAGTAGTAGGTATTGACCACAAAAATGTATTCAACCAAAGAAAACAGCCTATGTTTAACATTTTGAAGGACAGCTGAGATGCATGTTTCTGTCTTTTCTTAGTGCTCTAGCAGCCCTCTCTCTCGTGATTTTATTATAGTGCGTAATTGCTGGGTCATACTTGTGCAACAGAGTCATTATATGTCAGTGCTGGAATAGGTTCAAGTGTAGCAAAACCCACCATGGCACAGAAGAGATTCACAAGGACCCCTAATTGTCTTCAAGGTAGGGCATCCAGTTAGGCTGTTCTTTCCTCTCAGGAAGAATGTAATTCTACCGCAAGAAAGATCTCCTTGGCTGTTCTGCACTAGGGGAGTTTTAAACAAACCAGGAACAATTTTGAGTTTTTGATGATTCACACAAAAGTTTTGCTTTTGCCTCCATCCACATTGTCATTCTGACAGAATTTGTAGAATAATTCACTAGCACATATGCATTCTGTTTTTAGCTTCAAAGAATATAATTGAATTGTAGATTGTGTATAAGCTTGGTAGTTGCACATATTGAGGGAATTTTTTTTTTCTCCCAACCAAAGATACTGGCTTAGGAGAAAAATAAGAAGTACAAAGTTACACACCAGATTCATTTCAATAAAGATTGAAATGGAAGCAATGATATTGAGCTACTTTGCCAAGCTTGGTAAATTCTCTGCTGAAATCACCAAATTGAAGGTATTCTGCATCAGTCCTAATCTATTATGTCTACCACTTTATTTTTTTTTTAAATCATGGTAGTATTCCTATCAATCTGTACTTTTGTGGCTTGGGAATAATGTGGAGAAAAAGGCCTCAGGATTAACATATGGGAGAAGCCTGTTGGCCAGAAGACCAACTCTTTCAAAGGATGAGGCTAGCATTTAAATAACAGAACATACATGATATGCAAATGTGGTGGAAGGCAGTGTTATGTAAGTAACCCATACAGGGTCACAACTGTCTTGCTGCAAGGCCTTTGAACTCCTAATTTTCTAGCTCTCTGGTCTGCCTGTTTCCAACTTTGGAAGTACTCTCTTAATAAATGATTTCCATTTTTTTCCTACTTTCCATGTATCCTTGGTTCAGTTATTACCCTCCCCCCCCAGAGTACAGAACCTGAATATTACAGCAAATATCTTTTACATCCTGATGCACTCCTACAACATCATAGTAGTGTGACTGTTGATGGGTGTATAATACTTCTATATGCAATTAGAGACAACTTCAGATATTTATAGAATTTAGGCAAAGAACAATTAGAGTTAAATCTTTTTTTAAAGAACCCACTGAGTGCACTTAATACTGCCTGTGTGTGCTGTTAGTGTAGGGCCATATCCTAGATCTGTAGCCTCTTAGGGCCTTATCCTTAGTGAAACCTGATCTCCCTTCCTCCAGCAGCCACCAAATTCCTAATCTAGGTCTGGGACTCTATGGCAAAAAAAAAAAAAAAAAGAAAAAAAAATCCACAGAACATTGGGAGAGGGAACAGTCATGGGAGGGATAAGCAAAGAGTAGAAGGGGAGGAATAAGGGGTGAACTTTATTCAAATACATTATTTTCGTGTATTAAATTCTCAAACAGTATTACTATATATGGAAAAGAGCCACTTTGAATACTTTAAAAGGAAAATATCAATCTTTATATACCACAACAAATATTGTTAAAGTTGTTTATGTACAGTTTTAATTTTCATTTTTCCCTGAGTCATATGAGTTTCTTTGGTGATCTTTTCTTTCCATCCTCTTAATTTATACAAATGAAAACAGAGATATCACAAGTTAAGACCAATGATGTCAGAAATGAGAGAGATAAAGATACTAACTATGAACCTACAATCTAGGGCATAACTCAGCATTTGAAAATAAAATTAAATTATTCAAGAATGACTGATCCCAAGTTTATAAGTTTCCAATTATTAGTTTTTATTTCATGATGATTATCTGCCTATTAGATTTCTTATTAAAATCTCTTATCTTTTTTCCTTTCAAGGGAATCCCATTAAACTTGACTCTGGCTGACTGGCATTCATGTTGGGGCACGTGAGTCCTCATATTGATGGCAGTCCACGATCTATGTCTTTCTACATGGCTTGAACAGGCACTTCAATCAGTGTGCTAATTTGAAATTGCTGAGAGCTCAACTCCCTATCTACTTGTTTCTTTTAACATGGACATTTTTAATCAAGTACTTAATTTGGTCCTGGGGGACTTAAATCTACTTTAATAATACATGTGACAAAATTTACCTCTATGCTTTGAAAGTTGTTAATTATGGAGTGCATTTCAAATGAGATATCATTGCCAAGAAAGCATCCCTTTTGGATGCTTTTAAGCTTTAATATTGGGAAGAAGTAATAAGCATTGAAGGGTTATGAAGCACCTGTCCATATGGATAGTGGTGCTTTGGAGAAGCAACCAGGATAATTGTGAGGACTTTTGGGTGATGATCATATATTAAGTTGTTGTCAGGTTATGTTATAAATTGTATATAACCCAGGGGGCTTAACCTGGTTTTGGAACAAATAAAAGAAGACTCAGGAAGGAAGAACTTTAGAAAGATGCGTAGGTTATACCACTGATCTCTTTAGGAAAGTAGAATCATTTGCTTTCAGGGGATGGTAGTTATATTTTAATGGCTTACACAGAGAGAATGGTGAGTCTGTTCTCAGGCTCATATATGTTGGGAATTCTTACAGCCACTACAGTTATTACTTCCTACTTAATAAATTAGCAATAGGTTTCCAAGAGATTTGTAATAGGGCCTCTGGCTTCAGATATACAAATGCAGTTTAAATACCAGTGTAGTTAAAAGGATTTAAACAAGCTTCTAAATCATTGTGCCTTAAAAGCAGTAGATCCCAGCCAACCCATTTGCACGTTAGCCTCAAAAGATGGCTTTTAGTGGCTCACTTCCAGAGTGTCCTCCATTATTTTCTCATTCCCTGAAATGATTTCTGGTCTTTTCAAAAGGCTGTGAGTGCCATGCAAAATACTTACTTTAACCCTCTGTGGGACAATATCTTAGAAAATATGATTGCTCAGAAGTTGGAGTACGGACTAGGTCCTCATGAGTGAGCAGTTTATGTTAGCTTCTCAAAATCATGTTTGGTCTTGAACCAGGAGTTAGACAGAAGACAGAACCGAGAAAAGCTTTATACTTTGTTTTATCAGTAAATGCAGCGATTAGAAATAAAATAAACCAAAATCGAGTCCTGGTTTCCTTGACCACCATAAACTTGTGAGAGACTGTTTGAATGCACTATTGCAATGCAATCTTAAATTTGGGAGATGATTTTTTTTTTCCTTCTTGGAGTTGTCCTAATAAGAAAAATGTTTCCAATAAAATTTTGAAAAAACATTAAAAGTGATAAAGCTTGATAATAAAAAGGTAAAATAAAATTAATTTTGGACTAAGAAAGAGGATGGAGATCTGCTACTCCTGAGTTGTAAAGAGAGTCTACAGTGACTACAAAGGGCTCTTACAAGTAGGTGGGTCCACTAAATGTATTTGCTATTACTTTCCTATATGTTATATGAGAAATTTGGAGAAGGTGATGGCACATGGTTTTTCTATTATGTACCAATAGTGCCTGGGACATTTGGAATGGCTAAAATTGAGTGAATGTAGAGAGAGGAAATAGATATGAGCTCAAAATGGTATTGGCAAAAGAGTAGAACACATATCGTAGGATGTAACTTAAGAGATAAAACACTGTCAGGCGCTCAGGGTCTCTTTGCAACTGTGATCAGGTCACGAATTTTTACTGTATTTCAGACATTTATGATACTTCCTTTTGCAAGAGACTTGTACTAGGCAAATACTTTGTTACTGTGCTATGGATAGATCTCATTGGGCACTTCCTTTAGCTCAGTACTATGGTGAATAGTTTTGCACAGGAGTATCAGTCTGTGGAATAAGTGTCTGTCCTTAGATTACTGATATTGATCTACAAAAGTTTCATTGTGTTACTAGGAAAAGGCCACTGTCTATCTCACCTTACATAATTTTATCATTTCATTTGATATTTGATATTGTAAATATTGTAAATCAAATGAAAATTTTAACAAAAGAAAACCATCAACAATAGGAATTTGAAAGTGAATTAACAACAATGAAAATTAGTACCTTTAAGGAAACTTAGATGAATAGAAGGCTTTTTTCCCATAGGGTTTTAATTTTTTTTTGTGGTTAAATTGCTTGCATTCCTTTTCATGACAGATGCCAAATCCACAGACGCATATGATACTTCCTTTTCCTTTTCTTATTTAATTCTTACTCTTTACCCTAGTGACTTTCAGTCATTGTACTCTTTGTGCATGAGGTTTCAGCATTTGGTCATTTTTTTTTTTTTTTTTTTGTGAGCATCAGTGGCAGACTCCAGTAAATTCTGAGTGCAATAGGAGGGTCTATCCTGATGCCCAAACTGTAGCACCACAAAAAGTCTCCCCAGGAATGTCTAAGATCTTGGAGTCATAAGTATCATTTTTTTTGTAACAAATGTTACCCAATCCCATTCTTCTTGTCCATTTCCCAGAGAGTATAAAGAAGCAATCTTGAGAAATGTATAAGTTGCATCCGCTATTAGAGTTGAAACCAAAGAAGGCAAATGACTTTCCCATTACCCCTACAACTCTTCACCAATAAAAGTGGAGTTTTGGAGTGACAAATGTTTTTCAACTTTGTCAAGATAACAAATAAAATATGGTATGTATGACATGCAAATTAGCAAGGACTAGACCATTTTAAACTATTTATCCCATTAAAACATACATTAGCTCTGGTACAAGTCCTATGTATGCTATTTTTGAGGCTTGTAGATTCCTTGTATAAGTATTTTCCTCTCAGGATCTCAAACTTCTCTACTCTAAATCATGAATTGTTAGATTGATGAAGCCATAACTGTTTTCTCTAGGATATCCCAGTGACTTCTTACAAGGCCGATGTGTTCATAAGAGTGTTATTATGAGTTCAGGGAATATCAAGGTTTTGTCTTTGTCAATTTTATTAATTGTTAATGAGCAGAAGATGCAACATCAGAGGTCTTCCATTCTGTTCTCAAAGTCATATAACTAGGTGAGGATTTAAGTTTAATGTGAAAATATCAATGCACTGTGTTGAATTTAGGTTCAGGTCTCACAGTAGGCATTATCACACTTTAAAAGGAAGACAGTAGAGCTTGTGCTCTGGGAAATGCTAGAATTTCCTCAGCCAAAATGAGTTTAACAGTTTCTCATACAATGCCTGAGGAGCATCAAGAAGAATTGTATTTTAAATCAAACTCACAAGTCTTATTTTCTTTCCTAGATTTATTCTACCAAAGACACTAGGTGCTGAATCTGTTCTCAAACACCACAGCAGAATAAGGGGTAAATACCCATTTTGAAATTGTAATTTACTAGACAAAGTGATAACTATAGGCTAAAGATAAAAAGGAATCAGAGAGTTCACATCTATCCAAGCCTTGGAAGGGAAAAAGCAAGGATACTTTATAGTGAAGCAATGCTTAGGAGTGTTGAGTGATTTTCCAGACAAGACATCACTAAATAGCAATGAGTAAACCCTATGATTCCATAGTCTTTCTCCTGAGGGGCTAAGTTCTCATTCTACTTTAAACAATTAGAATAGAAAACAAACAGAATAGAAGCATAGTAGATGGCACACTATTCTTCCTTTAGTCAATATAAACTCTTTGTAAATTCTTTGCATTTGGCTATTGGTAGTATGATACATGTAAATATTTCAAGATAGTCATTAATTGTCCTCTTGTTGTTTTGCCAAAACTTTCCCCTTTATTTTATTATTTTATTTTTTTTTATTTCCTCACTTACCTTCTTTAACCCTAACTATTTGGAATCAGTACTTTAAATCTTCAAATGTGATCTCTTAAAACAGTGGAGGAGTTCAACAAGATATGACAGATCAATTATATATACATACACACATACATACACACACACACACACACACACATATATGTACTTCTCCCCCCTTCCCCCTTCCATTCACTCCTCCTCTGTTTCTTTTCAGAAGAAAGCAGGCCTCCCATGGATATCTAACAGCCATGGCATATCAAGTTGCAGTAAGACTAGGCACTTAATCTCCTGTTAATGCTAGACAACGGAAACAGTAGGAGGAAAGCATTCCAATGACAGGCAACAGAGACAGACATGGCTCCTGCTTCTGCTGTTAGGAATCCCACAAGAAGTCCAAGCCACACAACTGTAACGTATGTGCAGAGGGCCTAGGCCAGTCCCATGCAGGATCCCTGGTTGGCAGTTCAGTCTCCATGAGCCCCTGTGAGCCCAGGTTGAAAGTTTCCATTTTAAATACATACTATTATGATTTAGACATAAAATAGTCTAAAATACTCATATGTTGAAGCCTTGGTCCTCAGTTGATAGTGACATAGTAGTGATTGGATTATAGGGTTATTAATTTTATCAATGGACCAAACTACTGGTGAGTTCATACCTGAATGAACTATTAGGAAATGAAGACTTTTCTCTGAAGGACCTATCTTATCCCTATTGACTTCCTTTCTCTCTCTTTATGCTTCCTGGCTGCCCTTCTGCTATTGTTATTTCTGTCTTGACACAGGCCTAAATGGAGCCAGCTAGCCATGGAGTGAAACTCCACAAAACAAAATAAGTTCTACCTCTCTTAAGCTTGGATCTTTTGTCACAATGGTGAGACAGTAACTCACATAGTAATTTGTTGATTTAGTGTTGTTTATAGCTTCCTGAAGAGTGGTGCATCAGAATGTCTTAATCTCCCAGAGTACATTAACTTTCTTTAGTCTCTCACACTTAAAGTATCTGCTGACCCTGAAGGAATGAGAGCAATAGACAATGTGGAAGCTTTATTATATGCTGTTAACAACATCCAAGCATTTTGTTGATAATTGATAATATGTTTACTCATGAAGAACTATATTTAGTAAACTTATATAAATTTATTGTGTTTTTAGAAAAGGCATTCAAAATTTTCTTCTTAACTATTTAAGTAAACCATTCTTCGCTTTTCAGTATTGAAAATGTGTTGAATAGTCAAGAATAAAAAATGTTTGATTGAAAATTTTTTCACAAAAAGTCTTCAGCACACTGGACACATAGAACAAACAATATTCCTTATTTTAATTGGTTAGTGAATGAAGTATACAAGAAATTAATGCACAGTTCAATGTTCATTAATTCATTTTAACTCAAGTATAATCAAATCTCTCTTGACAACATATCATCCTTGGATGAAATATCTTACTTTTTCATTATTATTATTATTATTAAAGACTTCAGTAGATAGAGTTACTGTTCCTAATTCTTCCCATGTTATGAGTTTTTCAGCTACATTCTTGACTTGGCCACATTGTGAAGGGAATATTCTATTATTTTCCATGTACGTGGGGTTAGGTTTGGCCATATGACCAATGGAGTCCTAGCAGAATTGTAACAAGTGAATGTGCAAATTTGTATTTGGTTGACTTTCACTGGTCTTCTTGTCTCACTAGTTATGATTTACCTAAAGTTACTTGTCCTTAGTCCCATTATTTTGTATCACTTATACCTATCATTCTAATCATGTAATGTATTTACTGTTATATAAACTAATACACAAACTTGTTTCAATAAATCTAAATCGAACATTTCACAAAAGACTTGATAAACATGAACTGTTAAAAATAAAGTCAAAGACAACCAAGATGGGAACAGCCGGCACAGACACATTTTGAGCACAGAGAAACTTGCTAGAACACGGCAGAGATAAAAACGTGCTGAGCAACAATCTGAGGGGCAGGTGCAAACCTGCTGAGGCTCACTTGGCAAACCCTGGAACAAATGAAAGTCCCTGGGCTAGACTCAGACAATCAGAAAAACAGACTGGCCAGACGCAGAAGCAGGAGAGCTTCATACCGAGAGGAGCCCATGGGTCTAAACCATTCAGGACCCCAGCTGGGAGTTTCAAACCCCAGACAGAGAGACACTTACCAGCTTCCTGAGCTCCCAGCTTCCACACAGGCATTCCAGCACCAAAAAAAGGAACAGCTGAGTCACAGGAATGGGTATATTCTTGGGGGAACCATTATGGTGACCAACACCACATTCTGAGTGAGCTATGGCAGGACTGCTGGACCATTGAAGTATATCTCCAGCAGAGCTGTAGTCTGGGAAGCGCAAGCATATTTGGGTTCAACCAGAAAGGCTTTGGACAATACAGGCCCCTCTACTAGCCATACAAACATTCAGAAGAACATTGTGGCCAGAAAAAGCATTGGGACACTTCTCGCAATGGTAGAGTGGCTCGCAGGTCTGATAAATTCAGGACCTCAGCAGGCTGCTCCATTTTCTAGACAGCAGTCCTCTCCTCATTCTTGAGTCCCCTGCTTGCACGACGTTTCTCCAGCACCAAAAAGAGGACCAGCAGAGCCACAGGAATGAGAGGATGAGATCGGGCTGAAAGGTGGGTAGTTGAGTTAAAAGGCGGAGGACCTCTCCTGAGTCCAAGCCCTGTGGTCAGGCTGTGGTGTTCATATTAGATATCCCTGCCAGTGTACCTTGCCCCTCCTTGGCTGGGTACCTGGTTTTTAGCAACTACATTTCAGCCCTGGAGCAGTAGGTTCTTGGCAATTATATGCAGCCCAAGTGACACAGAGTACAATGGCTCAGTGCTTCTGGCTGAGAGGCACAAGGTGCTCTGGGGATCACTTAGGAGCCTCCTGGAGGGAGTGGGGGGCATGACTGCAGGCCTGAGCCTTGGACCTGACACACTAGCTTCAGGGGAATTGCAGCTCTAGCCTTCAGTCTGTCGTACTCTGACCCCCACCCCACTGACCCTCAATAGGAAAACCTTCTGGATTTCAGGAACCTGCAGACTGTAATTAACACATCCCATGCTAATCCCTGACCTGGGTGCCAAGTTGGAACACAGAGGAAGGGGTGAGCTTTGGGAGGCCCAGTGAGATCTATCCCCTAACACAAGCCCCCACTCGGCTTGTGGAGAGCTACAAATCCCCAAAATTATTTGACTTCTACACCAAAGCTCCTTCCTAGGCACTAGATCCAGAAGACACTAGGAACAATCAACTAAGGACAACCAGATGGCTAAAGGCCAGTGAAAGAACAAAACTGACAAAGTCAGGGAAATATGATCCCAACAAAATTCAGCTATGCTAATACAGCAAACTCTGACCTCCTACCACAGTTTGAACACAAGGAAATGATGACAAATCTATACTTACAAAAATGTTAGAGGCCTTAAAAGAAGAAAATTAAATCCCTTAAACAATTTAAAGAAGTTGCAATTCTTCAGATAAAAAAATGGAGAATTCCTCATTTCAATCCAATAAATCAAGGACTCAGTGAAAAGATGAAACCTAAAAATTATAGACATAGATGAAAGGGAAGACTCCCAACTCCAAGGGCCAGGGAACAATTTTTTAGAAATCATAGAAGAAAATCTCCCAAATGTAAAGAAAGAGATGCCGTTAAAAGTCCAAGAGGCATACAGAACACCAAATAGATTAGACCAGTAAAGAAATTCCTCTCACCTCATAATATTTGAAACTCCAAATGTAGAGAGCAAAGAAAGAATATTAAATGCTGTAAGAGAAAAAGATCAAATAGCATATGATGGCAACCCATTAGAATTACATCAGAATTACACCTGACTTCCCAGAAACTTTAAAAGCCGGAAGGGCCTGAGCAGACATCCTACAAGACTCAAGAGACCACAGGTGCCAACCCATACTACTATACCCAGTGAAACTTTCTATCACTATAGATGGAGAAAACCAGATATTCTGTGACAAAACCAAATTTAAACACTATCTATCCAGAGATCCAGCTTTAGCGAAGATCCTAGAAGGGAAATTCCAACTCAGAGAAGATAACTACATCCAAGAAAACACAGGAAACAAAAACTCCACTGCAGCTAAACCAAAAAGAACACACAAACACACAACCACCACCTACATCAAAATAATGGGAAATAACAACCTATAGCCGTTAGTATCTCTCAACATCAATGGGCTCAACTCCCCAATAAAAAGACCCAGGCTTACAGAATGGATCCATAAACAAGACCCATCATTTTGCTGTATACAAGATATGCATGTCACTAACAAAGGTAGACTCTACCTCAGAGTAAAGATCTGAGAACAGGTTTTTCAAACAAACAGTTCCAGAAAGAAAGCTAGAGTAGCCATCCTAATATTAAATAGAATAGAATTTGAACCAAAAGTAATCAAAAAAGATAGGGAAGGACACTCCATACTTGTCAAAGGAAAAGTTCATCAAGATGACATCTAAATACTAAATATCTATGCCCCAAATACAAGTGTATCCACATTTGTGAAAGAAACTCTTCTAAAGCTTAAACCACATAGTTATTCCTACACATTAATAGTAGGAGACTTCAACACCCCACTCACACATATGTTATATAGGTACAGTCTTGAAAAGCTCAAAATCAAACCAATTAACAACCAACAAAATGTTTGATCTTCTATAAAACATTATTCAGGAATTCTTATTATCTTTTTAATGTAAGAAAAATTCATGGTTTATGTATTGTATTCATTTTATGACTATCTTCAACCAATGCTTATGATTAATTGAACCAAAATCATCCTTTTTTAAATGTTTATTTATTACTTCATTATGTCTCCATTGCCACCCCTTCCCTCCCACCCTCAACCACCTCTCCCACCCATCCTATCCCTCAGGTGTGGGGTATCTCTGTGTATCAGCCCCCCTCAGTTTGTTAATCACATGAGGTCTAAGAGCTTCCTCTTGCACAGGAGGCATACATGTCAGTTCCACTAGGGTGGGATGTCCCAATGACAGGTAACCAAGTCCATTTTCCTGCTCTTTTGTGTCTATTTATTGTAGGATGGTTATCCTATACTATAATGGCTAAAATCCAGTTATGAGTGAACATATGCCATGTGTATCTTTCTGAGTCTGAGTTAGCTCACTCATGATGAACTTTTCTAGTTCTGTCCATTGGTTGAAAATTGCATGATGTCTTTGTTTCTGATAGCTGAGTAGTATTCCATTGTGTAAATGTACCACAGTTTCTGGTTTTTTGTTTTGTTTGTTTGCTTTTTTTTGTTTTATCCATTCTTCAGTTGAAGGACATCTGGGTTGTTTCCAGTTTCTAGCAATTATGAGAAAAGCTGCTATGAACATTGAGGAGATATCACTTTTGGTTGGTGAGGAATCTTTTGGATACATGCCCTGGAGTGGTATGGCTAGGTCTTGAGATAGAGCTATTCTAAGTTTTCTAAGATATTGCCAGACTGATTTCCATAGTGGTTGTACAAGTTTGCCCTCCTATCAGCAATGTGGGAGTGTTCCCTTTTCTCTGCAGCCTGGCCAGCATATGCTGTCTTTTGAGTTTTTGATCTTAGCCATTCTGACAGGAGTGAGATGGTATTTAAGAGTCATCTTGAGTTGCATTTCTCTGATGATTAAGGATATTGAGAATTTCTTCAAGTGTTTCTAGGCTATTTTAGATTCCTCTTTTGTGAATTCTCTGTTTAGATTTGTTCCCCATTTTTGGATTGGGTTACTTGGTTTGCTGGTGTTAAATTTCTTGAGTTCTTTATTGATTTTGGATATTAGTCCTCTGTCAGATGAGGGTTGGAGAAGATCTTTTTCCAATCTGTAGGCTGCCATTTTGTTTTAAGGACAGTGTCCTTTGCCTTACAGAAGCATTTCAGTTTCATAAGGTCCCATTTACTTATTTATTTATTTTTATTTTTAATTTTTTAATAAACAAATTTATTTATTTGTTGCTTCAAGTTACATCTCCATCATATTGTCCTCTTTCATCCCCTTCCCAGCCCTGCCCTCCCACCCTCTACCCCCTAACCCTTCCATCCCAGTCCTCTGGAGTGGAGTATCCCTACATAACAGTCCCTCGCCCCAGTTCAGAAGTCGTATGAGGGCCAAGAGCCTCCTCATACACTGGGGGCCTACAAGGCAGTACCACCAGTAAAAAGTGTATCATTGCCAGGGAGAGAAAACTAAAAAAATAAACAAACAAACAAACAAAAGTTTATGTCCATGTTCCCTTTGGTGCGTTGGTTGTAGTATAGATATCCTGTGCTATATAGCTAAAGTCCTACTATAAGTGAATAGATGCCATGTGCATCCTGCTGAGTCTGGGTTAGCTCACTCAGGATGAGCTTTTCTAGTTCCATCCATTTGGCTGCAAATTGCATAATTTCATTGTTTCTGATAGCTGAGCAATATTCCATTGTGTAGATGTACCACAGTTTCTTAATCCATTCTTCGGTTGAGGGACATCTGGGTTGTTTCCAGTTTCTAGCTATTACAAATAAGGCTGCTATGAACATAGATGAGGAAACTTCCTTATGATTGTGTGAGGAGTCATTTGGGTGTATACCCAGAAGTGGTATGGCTGGGTCCTGAGGCAAAGCTATTCCAAGTTTTCTAAGATATCGCCAGACTGACCTTCATAGTGGTTGCACAAGCCTGCACTCCCACCAGCAATGGAGGAGGGTTCCCCTTTCTCCACACCCTTGCCAGCATGTGCTGTCATTTGAGCTTTTGATCTTAGCCATTCTGACAGGTGTGAGATGGAATCTCAGAGTCGTCTTGAGTTGCACTTCTCTGATGATTAAGGATGTTGAGCATTTCTTCAAGTGTCTCTCAGCCATTAGGGATTCCTCCTTTGTGAATTCTCTATTTAGCTCCATCCCCTATTTTTTGATTGGATTATTTGGTTTCTTAGCATTTAATTTTTTGAGTTTTTTGTAGATTTTGGATATTAGCCCTCTGTCAGATGTGGGGTTGGTGAAGATTTTTTTCCCAGTCTGTAGGCTGTCATTTTGTTCAAATGACAGTGTCTTTTGCCTTACAGAAGCTTTTCAGTTTCATGAGGTCCCATTTATTGATTGTTGGTCTTAGAGCCTGAGCTGTTGGTGTTCTGTTCAGGAAGTTGTCACCTGTGCCAATGAGTTTGAAGGTTTTTCCCACTTTTTCTTCTAGTAGATTTAGTGTGTCTGGCTTTGTATTAAGGTGTTTGATCCACTTGGACTTATGTTTTGTGCAAGGTCATAAATATGAGTCTATTTGTATTCTTTTACAAGTTGACATCCAGTTAGATCAGCACCATTTGTTGAAGATGTTGTCCTTTTGCCATTGTATGGTTTGGCTTCTTTGTCAAATATTAAGTGACCATAGGTGCATGGGTTTATTTCTGGGTCTTCAATTCAATTTAATTGATCAACTTCTCTGTTTCTATCTCAGTACCATGCTGTTCTTATTACTATTCCTCTGTAGTAAAGCTTGAAATAAGGGAAGGTGATATCTCCAGATGTTGTTTTATTGTACAGAATTGATTTAGCTATTCTGTTTTTTTTCCATATGAAATGGAGAGTTACTTTTTTGAGGTTTGTAAAGAAATGTGTTGGTATTTTGATGGGAATTGCGTTGATCTGTATATTGATTTTGGTAGGATGGCCATTTTTATTATGTTGATCCTACCTATCCATGAACATGGAAGATCTTTCTATCTTCTAATATCTTCTTAAATTTCTTTTTTCAAGGGCTTGTTGTACAGGTCTTTCACTTGTGTTGGTTAGAGTTACCCCCAGGGATTTTATATTATTTTTGGCTATTGTGAAGGGTGCTGTTTCCCTAATTTCTTTCTCAGCCCACTTATCTTTTGTGTAAAGAAGGGCTACAGATTTTTTTGAGTTAATTTTGTATCTAGTCACCTTGCTGAATGAGTATGTCAGCTATAAGAGTTCTTTGGTGGAATTTTTGGGGTTACATATATTATTATATCATCTAGAAATAGGGATAATTTAACTTCTTCCTTTATGATTTGTATCCGTTTGATTTCCTTTAGTTGTCTTATTGCTCTGGCAAGAACTTCAAGTACTATGTTGAAGAGGTATGGGGAGAGTGGGCATCCTTGCCTTGTCCCTAATTTTAGAGAAAATGCTTTAAGTTTCTCTCCATTTAGTTTGATATTGGCTACTGGTGAGCTGTTGTTAGCCTTTATTATTTCTAGGCGTGGTCCTCGTATGCCAGTTCCCTCCAAGACTTTTAGCATAAAGGGGTGTTGGATTTTGTCAAATGCTTTTTGTGCATCTAATGATATGGTCATGTGGTTTTTTTCTTTCAGTTTGTTTATGTGGTAGATTATGTTGTTGGATTTTCGTATGTTGAACCACCCCTGCATTCCTGGGATGAAGCCTACTTGATCATGGTGTATGATACTTTTGATGTTATTCTTAGATTCAGGTTGCAAGTATTTTGTTGAGTATTTTAGCATCTAAGTTCATAGGGAAATTGGTATGAAATTCTCTTTCTTTTTTGAGTCTTTGTGTCGTTTAGGTATCAGGGTGACTGTGGCTTCATAGAATGAGTTTGACAGTGTTCCTTTTGTTTCTATTTTGTGGAAGAGTTTGAAGAGTATTGGTACTAGATCTTCTTTGAAGGTCTGGTAGAATTCTATGCTGAAGCCATCCAGTCCTGGAGTTTTTTGGTTGGGAGACTTTTAATGACTGTTTCTATTTCCTTAGTGGTTATAGGGCTATTTAATTTGTTAATCTGATCTTGATTCAGCTTTGGTAGGTGGAATCTATTGAGAAAGTTGTCCATTTCACTTAGGTTTGCAAATTTTGTGGAATACAGGGTTTTGAAGTAAGACCTTAAGATTCTTTGGATTTCCTAAATGTCTGTTGTTATTTCTCCCTTTTCATTTCTGATTTTGTTGATTTGGATTTTCTCCCTCTGGGTTTTACTTAGTTTGGCTAAGGGTTTTTCTATTTTGTTGATTTTTCTCAAAGAACCAACTCTTGGTTTTGTCAATTCTTTGCATTGTTTTTTGTTTGTTTCTAAGTTGTTGATTTCAGCCCTGAGTTTGATGAGTTCCTGCCATCTGTGCCTCTTGGGAGTGTTTACTTCTTTTGTTTTTTCTAGCTCTTCCAGTTATGCTGTTAAGTTGCTAATATGAGCTCTTACAATATTCTTTTTGAAAGCAGTTAATGCTATGAACATTCCTCATAACACTGCTTTCATTGTGTCTCATAGGTTTGGGTATGCTTTGCCCTTATTTTCATTGAATTTTAGGGGGTCTTTGATTTCCTTCTTTATTTCTTCCCTCACCCAATAGTCATTCTGTACAGAGTTATTCAGTTTCCATGAATGTGTAGGCTTTTTGTTATTGAATTCCAACTTTAATCCATGGTGGTCTGATAAAATACAAGGCGTTATTTGATTTTCTTGTATCTGTTAAGGCTTGTTTTGTGACCAAGTATATGGTCAATTTTGGAGAAGGTTCCATGAGGTGCTGAGAAGAAGGTATATTCGTTTGAAATTGGGTGAAATGTTCCATAGCTATCTTTTAGGTCTACTTGATTCATTACCTCTGTTAGTTTCATTATTTCTCTGTTTTGTTTCTGTCTTGATGACCTGTCCATTGGTGTGAGTGGGGTGTTAAAGTCTCCCCCTATTAAGGTGTGGGGATCAATGCATGGTTTAAGCTTTAGTAGTGTCTCTTTTACAAATGTGGGTGCCCTTGTGTTTGGGGCATCAATATTCAGTACTGAGATGTCTTCTTGATGACTTTTTCCTTTGACAAGTATGTGGGGTCCTTACCTATATTTTTTGATTAATTTAGGTTGAAAGTCTAGTTTATTGGATATTAGGATGGCTACTCTAGCTTGCTTCCTGGGACCATTTGTTTGGAAAAGCTTTTCCTAACCCTTTACTCTGAGGTAGATATTATCTTTGCTAGTGAGGTACATTCCTTGTATGCAGCCTCCTTGTTTATGGATCCATTCTGTAAGCCTATGTCTTTTTATTGGTGAGTTGAGTCCATTGATGTTGAGGGATATTAATGATCCTACTTTGTTATTTCCTGCTATTTTGATGTAAGTGGTGGTAGTGCTTTGGTGTTTCTTTTGGCCTAGCTTCAGTAGAGTTATTTGTTTCCTGTGTTTTCTTGGCTGTAGTTATTTTCTCTCAGTTGGAGTTTTCCTTCTAGCATCTTCTGTAGAGCTGGATTTGTGGGCAGATATTGTTAGAATTTGGTTTTGTCATGGAATATCTTGTTTTCTCCATCTATTGTAATTGAAAGTTTTGCTGGTTACAGTAATCTGGCCTGGCACCTGTGGTCTCTTAGGGCTTGTATCACATCAGACTATGTCCTTCTGTCTTTTAAAGTTTCTGAGGAAAAGTCGGGTATAATTCTAATGGATCTGCCATTATATGTTACTTGACCTTTTTCTCTTACAGCTTTTAATATTCTTTCTTTGTTCAGTATATTTGGGGTTTCAACTATTATGTTTCAACTATTCTGCTCCAATCTGTTTTGGGTTCTGTATGGTTCATGGATTTTTACCAGCATCTCTTTGTTTAGGTTTGGGATATTTTCTTCTACAATTTTGTTGAAAATGTTTCCTGGTCCTTAGAGTAGAGAGTCTTCTCTTTCATCTATGCCTATAATTCTTAGTTTCCATCTTTTCATTGAGTCTTTGATTTCTTGGATGCTATGAGTGAGAACTTTTTTAGATTTCTCATTCTCTTTAGTTTTTGTATTGATTTTTTTTCAGTTGAGTCTTCCACACCTGAGATTCGGTCTTCCATCTCTTGTATCCTATTGATGACACTCATGTCTGTAGTTCCTGCTCTCTTTCTTTACTTTTCCACTTCCAGGATTGTCTCTGCTTGTGTTTTCTTTATGTTTGCACTTCTAATTTTAGGTCTTGAACTGTTTTATATATTTTCTGTTCCAATTTGATTGTCTTTCCCTGCAGTTCTTTCACAGCTTTCTCTCTTTCCCATTCTTGTTTGACTTGAAAATCTTTAAAAGGATTCTCCACTGCTTTCATCTGTAGGATTGTGGCTTCTTGAGATTCTTTAAGGGATTTATTTTTCTTCTTTTAAGACTTTTGTCATTTTCATAAATATAGCTTTGTCATCATATTTTTGTATTTCAGCTGTGGTGGGATGGTCAGGGCTTGCTGTATTAGTATGGCTGAGTTTTGTTGGAGTCATATTTCCCTGACTTTTGTCATTTCTGTTCTTTCACTGGCCTTTGCCACCTGGTGTTCTTTAGTTGTTTGCTTCTGAGGCCTTTTGAACTTGGTGTCAAGGAAGGAATGTTGGTTTGGAGGCCTTATAATCTTGTTGAACTGTATGTAGCTCTGTCCAGGCTATGTAATCCTGTGTAATCTTGTGTAGTCCTATGTAGTCCTGTGTAGTTCTATGTAGTCCTATGTGGTCCTATGTATTCTTATGTAGCTCTATGTAGTCCTATGTAGATCTATGTAGTTCTATGTCATTCTGAGGGTGAAAGTCTGGGAATGGGGGAGCTGCAGGTCTCTAATAATTCCAGAGTTCTCAAACACATCTATTTGCTTCCATATGTCCCAACGAAAAGAGCCCAAATTATCTTTTCAAATGCATAAATTCATAAGTTGGTATGGCAAAATATTCCTTTATTCTTTGTAGACATTGTAGAGTTGCTTGTGTCAACCAGGAATACCACAGTTTGAATAGGCCATTTATTGAAAGCAAATATGTAAAGAGCAAACATTTCTTTATAGTTGCTGTTCTTCTTTGTGGTCTTAGATCCTGTCCCAGTCTACATACTTATAAATTGGTTAATAATCTTTGTTCTAAGGATAGACATCCATTGCTACAGATCAGTTACCCAGTTTAATTCCTTTGCAACTTCTTTGTATGGCAGTTAGGTAACTTTCACTAATGCTGGGTGCCTTCAGTTATGTTCACTTTTATTTATTCTCACACAATCAGACTCCAGAACCATCTGTATCCAACAGATCTTTGGAAGGAAAAGAAAATATAGCCACCACTCCTTTGATTTTCCCTGATTTTTAGTTGCTACCAAATAAAATCACTGTTTGTACATTGTCTGAAATTGTAATTTTTACAAGCTATGCATGAAATAGAGCCAATTTTGGGAGGAATGATCAGTAATATTTTCCATGTGTCTGTACTTGGCTTTGGGGCTGGAGGAACTTGGATTTCTTTCAAATTTAAAAGAAAACTCTGCACATATTGATTGATGAAACATGCTGCTGGTAGTGGGTTTTGAGACTAGACGGTCACCTCCTTGGAAAAACTTTGAGATGAAAAAAAAAATTTTTTTTTGTGGTGTTGTAGGTTCAAAAATCAATCTGTAGGTGACGACGTTCCATCAACACTGGCTACAGTTGAAATTGAGGAGAGCACTCCAGTTGGAAAAGTAAGCTTCATACCACACTGCCCATAACTCAATAGCTGTGAGTGTGGTAGATAATCACACATGGACATCCAAGGGCCACTCAGCACCAGATCACCAACAGTTTGGAACACATGCAAGTCATTTGGAAAGAAAGGCAGTTCTGGCTTTGGCATTTCGGTTGTTACAATTTCAGAAGTGTCAGTTCTCACCTGGAAAGAAAAGGTAGATCAGAAGGCCTTGGATTTAATAAAGTACACAGATTGTAGACAGTTTTTAATACAGTGAGACTAGCATAGGATCATAAAGCAACAGATTCAAGACAACAGGCTGTGGCTAGAGAAAATCAGACAGAAGATTTCATAGATATTAAATATGTTCTCCTATTTCAGATTATTATATTAGAGTATCTTCAAGTATTAAGAGGATAAGAGACTTCAAGTAGCTTGTTCCATGAAGATATGAAGAAATTCTTACTTAGGTGGTCTGAAAAAAAGACCCTACAAAAACTTACCATGATTACCATATGTTGGTGTTCATAGCTATGCAGATACAAATAAAATTTATTTATCCATTAATTCATTTCTTTTTGTGAGTGTATATATGTGTGTACAGGCATGCGTATGCATGTGTTCAGGTGCACACACCTGTAGGCTCAGAGGTTAGAAGAGGTTATTGGAGTCCTTGGAACTGGAGGCTTATTGAGTATTTGGATCCAAACTCTGGTCCTTAGGCACTCTGAACCACTCCCTCATCTTTCCAGGCCAGTTACTATCATTCTTATTTGATTAATAAACTAACATTAGACAGGTGTGTCCATGAAACTGGCTTATACAAACAATAAGTACAATTGTGCTTTTTAGCACTTACCTAGCAAAACCCCCCAAATTTCTATGGCTTTTATGTAATGGAAAACCTGCTAGACTTAGAAGGAAAACAATTTGAGTTCAAGCTGTTACTTTGTAGCCCTGAGAGCTATGAGAAAATATCTGGAGCTCCACAATATCCGAAGACTCATTATAACCAGCTTCCCCAGAGTGATTCAGTATAACATTGTATGTTAGTGCAAGCTGTTCTTCAACAGCACCCTCCATTTGACAAGCACTGCATAATTAATGAAAGATGCAAACACTGGCTCATTTGGATATTCATTTAGCCCTTAGAAATCTCACTGTCTTCTGCTATTTCAGGAAACCAATTGCTTTTAAGAAGAGGTGCGTTTGATGTCTGGTAGATAACACTGGCAGCTGTGACTCTGATAGTAGCAGAGAAGGGAGTATGTAAAAGCATATCATTGAAACACTGCCCATATGGACTGCATAGGGTTCAGTGACCTTCCACCTTTCCAGTTGATAAGCATTCCTGAGAAGAAATGGCTTTATTAAGCATGCTGTTGACAGACTGCCCTTATGATCTGAGCAGATGGCTGTCACTGGTCTCTTTGCTTCTTCCCTCCTACGATTCCAACTGTCTTTGTGCCTAGAGAAATCAAAGGGAATAATATACAGTTCTTGGTAACAGACAAACATAAAGTCCATCCTTTTTCTATTTTAATTGGAGCCTCAAGCAGGGAAACAGGAAGAGGGTGGCAGCTACAACAGTCATAGTCTGATGTCTGTGCTTTTGTCTTCTGCATATGGAAACAAAAAGTCCTTTATTCTGTTCTCAGCATGGGTATTTTTCACACTGAAAGGGGATAAAGGCAGTTGATATATAGACTTCACCCTTGCCTGGTGTTATTTTTTTATATTTCCATCATTTTCTTTCTATATTAATTCTTGCCTTGGTGTTCCTGCCTTAGAAATATTAGCCAGTGAATTGTACTGTTACACTTCCTTAACTGTCAAATCCAATGGTTAAGCATAGGTTTTGAGGATTGAACCCAATTAGTTTCCTCTATTTTATTCTGGGAAATACTGATGAACACTGGGACATGTTACAACTTAGATGCCTCAGGTAACATAATTTTACCCTTTCCTGAGAGAAGACTCTGGGCTCATGAAGTGAACTTACCCTGCCTTGATTGGTCAGTCCAAGTTAATATGTTCAAGTGTTTGTCAAGAGTTGTAAAAGTATTTTAATTTATTATAACTGGACCACTTAAAATTTCTCGATTTTATGCAATTATGGTCCCTCAGTGCTTTTTAAATTGGTAGCATGGAGAAGGAAATTTTGGCCCTCACAATTACTGATTTCACCATGGTTGATGGTCATTCAAAGTCTAAAAGATTGAAACAATAGCTTATGCATAATTAAAAATAATAAAAGGAAATCTTAAAAGATGTGTAAACTGTTGACATGAAGAAAAGTCCTCTCTGGTTTCCTTTATATTTCAATTCCTTTGATGAATCTGGCAGAGCCCACATAGTCATAGGAGAAAGAGCAAGCCACATTCATTTCTGAGTTCTCTGACATCTCATGACTTATAATTAAAATTGGTTTCTAAATCTGGCAGAGTATCTGCCTGAGTGTCCATGAGTTGGAGAGTTGGTGGTGGTGGCAGTGAGGGTGGTGGTGGCTTGGATGTATAGTGGCTCTCTCTCACTGAGTTCAAAGGCCATAGTGACTTGGTACATTTCAGTCTATAGATTCCTGAGTGAGGATAATGGAGTCAGTTGCTGGGTATAAGGAGGGAAATAGCACATTTTACCATGTTGCAAAGCAAGTACAACTGTGTTTCTTTCCCTCTTTTTTCCTGGGTTGGACCTTTATTTGTGATTGAAGAATGGAGTTGCAACTCCAAGGTTTTTTTTTTTTTCTTTTTTATGTACTGCATATCATACCTACTGTGAAGGTTAAATACAAAAAAGAAAGAAAAAAAATAAAAGGTTGTAAGCTTGAGTATTTGTATAAACTAGGACTATGAAAGCTGTAATTTGAAAACTATGTGGGTGGTAGTGTTATTGAAGAGAGAAAGGAAAAGATAATGATGGGAAAAATATCTCAGATATATACATCAAGTGATACTAATTACATAACATGGTTAATTTAGGAAATGTGACTTAGATCTTGACTCAGATCTTGAAGCAGTATCAAACTGACCCTGGAACAGGCTGGCACAGTTTAGGAGGAATAAAAAAATACTACTAAAAACTAATGTTTTAAGCTGTAGTATTTTCCATGTATTTTGCCTTTGTTTTGTTCTCTATGGTTCTGAAATAACTTTTACAGTAGGTATTGCAGTGCCGGTCAGATGAGAGAACTAACTCCAGGAGAGGCCCCTTTATCTAAGTCTGAAATTGAAGGTCTTTTGGATGCATGGGTTCTTTCATTTTCTAATAATATTTTTGCCAAAAATGTTACTAAAAGATTATAAATAAAAGCACCTCCCCAGGTAAGTGAATGTGTATGCAGGATATTAGCCTCAAGAAAAGAAGGGTGGTGAAGGAGAATGTTTTCCTGTGGAGATTCTAAAAGTGAAGACTCTTTAATTTTTGGTCCTACAATTCTATGGCTTGTTATTACAGTTAGCCAACTTGAGAACATCAAAAGGCATCCATTAACTAATTACTCATCATGTCATGAGGATGCTGTTCTTTAACTAATATTGAAGGTAGCATCTTTTGTGTCTAGACTAAATTAAAATTAAATCTGTTTTGGAGACACATAGAGATTTGTCCAAACAAATAATTTGGAAGAAATTTGCTCTAGGGAGAAGATAAAAACTTTACTCTTTCTTTTGGATACTCATCTTGTTTCCGTGTGTGTGTGTGTGTGTGTGTGTGTGTGCCAAATTTTTCTCTGTCTCTTCTTTTGATGGTTAGAATTAAAGAGAGAAATGGTTCCATCCTCAATCTTTATATCCATATGTCTTTCCCTAGGTTAAAACCAACACGATTCCTTCTCCTGAAAAATATATTTGCTTGTTTCAACTTGACTTCAGCATGGCTTTTTTGAAAAAGCATCTCAAATATTTATACCAATTTGTCAGCAACTAGTATCAGTGACAGGTGGAGATAAAGTATTATTTATGCTGAGATATCCAATCTTTACTTCTTTGGATGCTTTCTTGAAAGATGATGCTTGGAAAATAAAATAGAACATTTATCAGTGTTCAGTTGACTCTGTGAAGTGGAGTTTGCTCTCTGCTTTGACCTCATTGGTTCACACGATAGAGCCTTGCAGATCCCTTTCTTTAAAACTCTTGCTACTGTCCCACTCTTTAGAACCACAACACTGGAGAGACTCTTGAATGCCATTATTTGAAATGCTAACATAAACCATTTCAAATAGAGTGCTACAGAATTGACCTTCTGCCACGTGTCTGTTCCAAAGATATGCAATTTATGTGTTGACTACAATGTCACATGTGACTACATATTTGGGGATGGCCATCATAACACTATTGCTAACAGAATATTTCAGAACTAATTTATTCAGAAGATATCCAAAAGTTCTTTACTTCTCATATTCTCGACTCAAGATCTGTTGCATTTAAAGAAACCATCAACATCTTCCTTTGTGCTAAGTTTGATTTTATTACGATGATTTGTTTGGGACCTCTCCTGTTTTGAATGGTGCTGTGGTCATTCGCTACCCCTGGTTATGGAACTTTTGCTGGTGCATCACAGGTAACACCATTCTGGATACAATTTTCTGTGTTAGTTTCTTATCAAACACTTGATTTTTATTATGAAATCTCTAAGGAGAATTGATAATCACAGCCGACTACTCAGTGTGGTGGTTTTAAGTGATGACATCCTCCTTGCCTCAAGCTGTTAATGACAGTGTTGGACCTCACTGCAGAACTGGAGGTAAGTATGTCTTTTATGAGTATTGTTTGACATTTGGCAAAACTGTGGATGTAGGTTGGGTTAACCCCATTTAATTCACTTGCCATGCAGTTACATTATGTTGTAAAGAAATGTTCTCATGAGTGACATGACAAAGAGCTCAGAGAATTATCCTACACTCTTTTGTCTTTGATTAATTGACAGTTTTGATTTGGCACATCTATTATATAGATGAAATTAAGCTAAATGATATTATTAGTTGCTTTAAAAGGGAAGATTAAATTCTAAGATTTTCAAGGAGCTGGGTGATGATGAGCAGAAGAAACTAAAGCCATTTGAAAAACCATGATTGGTATATAGTAAATGTCAACCCTAAGGTTGAAAGGCAGTGAGGAATTAATTTGTAATTCTTCACTGCAACCAAAGAGAGCTGAATCCCTAAGTAAAAATGGAATTTATTTCAAGTGTAATGAGTAGCTCACAAAGTTATGGGAGAGGAGAGCAATGTAGCCCAGAATTAACTTTCTGAAAGCCCTTCAGTGTGCCTCTATGCACACATTCCTATGGATTCTGATCTGCTATGAAACCTGCTGTCACAAGCAAAGGGCGTGTCTCATCTCTTTCCTTCATGCCGTTAGCTACATACTCAGTTGTGCTTATTAGATGACAATAATTTTGGTCAATGTACGGTTCCTTACTGAAATGAATGAATGCTAGAAAAAAATGGTTCTTTACTGAAATGAATGCTAGAAAAAATGGTTCTTTACTGAAATGAATGCTAGAAAAAATGGTTTCTTACTGAAATGAATGCTAGAAAAAAGCACTTTCATTTTCTAAAACTGTGATTTGTCTGATAACAGTAGTTGAACAACTCAAAAGGTGAATTACAACTACAAGAATCCAAATAATTATTTTCCTCCTATGTTTATGGATGTCTAGGTCTACAGATGTTGAGTATGATGGGGTTTACATGTTTTATATTTCTGTCATAGTATTTATGAGACTGTTTTTTAACTACTTATACTTTATTTTTCTATCTCATATTTTGATTGGAGGAGTTCCAATTATTTCATGCATAATTTTCATTAGAAAACAAAAAGGAATATTGGACTGAGGCGTTTTCACTGAAAAAAATGAGCTTTTGAAGATTTTCATATTTAATATAGAAAACATTCTAGCAGGTAACATAAGTTATTCCAAAAGACTTAGTACATTCTAATTAAAATGATAGTTTAAAATACTTGAACTTTTTAGATAATGTTAAAAAGGGCGAATACTTAGAAACATTTTAGCAAAGCATATTAGTGTTAAGTGATGTAACTAGGCACACAAAATTAGATGGATCCCAATGTAAACAGAAATATAACTTGTGGTGTGCTTCACAAATTTTGAATAGTCTGCGTATTTCAACAGCCACAAACATGAACATAGAATGTTGGGATGCTTTTGACCACTAGAAGGTCAAGGAATAAAGGAACACACACACTATTTCATACTTCACTACTACTCTCATAATGAGCCACTAGTTCATAAGTGCTAATACACAGGTGCTTTTATTTTCTCAAATTTAGAAATAATTCGAGAAAAAAATTTCACTGGACAGATATTTTCAAAGTAATGTCCCTACTGCTGGATTCAATTCCCCAGCAGTACTAACATTAACTTCAGAATGAGTGGAAGTATCTTCTTTTCTTCCACATGGAAGGACATTAGGGATGTCAGCCTAAGGCATATATTATTGGTTAGTTATTTGACCCAATTTACATGCACATAGCTAGGACTTTATGGTCTAAGGACCATTGAACTCTAAGACTTGTGGAATGTGCCCCAATTACCAGAACACCTGTGCTGAAATGGATGGCTTTCACACATTATGCTATCTTGCCATGCTTAGTAACCTGCCACAGGATATTCCCCACTGGTGACTTGAGGATCCACTAGAAGAACTGCCAGTAAACTGAACAGAGCCTGTGAGGTGGAGCATTGAGCATAACAATATCCTCAGTACTTGCAAATGTCTTCTATACTGAGTCTTTTCATCACCTGTGACTGAGAGCCAATTTATGACAAGGTGAGATGCCCACTGGGGTATTTGTTTTTTCTTATATATTTTCCCCACTATGTTTCTTTGGCTGGGGTCAAACTCATTCCCAGGAACATTTATGATGGGAAAAACAACAGAGGTAAGGATCAATGATTTTTCTCATTGCTCAGTCAGTTTTCTGAGTTACCTCTGGTCATCTGGAGTGCAACAAGACCCTTCTAGGAGACATCTTAGCTACTATGCCTTCTATTCCTGCTTCAGCTAACTTGGCTCTACTAGTCTCTTAAACATCAGGAATGGGATCAATCATCGTCTCTCACTGTTTCTGCAGCGTTTGGGTTAGTCTGTGCCCAGAAAGCCTGTCTCCTTGCTTATCCTCGTCTCTCAGTGCTGTTGTTACAGGGCCCGTGCCCATTCATATGGTTGCTGGGGTCTGAAGTTGTGCCCTTACGTCTTCTCAGTACTCTTTACAACCCACTGTATCACTGCCTCGGACTCCTTCACACCCTTTTAAGAAAACCTCTTTTATTCCAAATGTTCTCTGCTTCTCTAATAATACCTTGTTCCTAATGTTCACTACAACTTGAACCCTGTTATAAATGACCTGCACATGTCCAGTTTACTTGATCCTTAAAACAACTCCAAACTTTTGGCATAGTTTCTAGTCTCTATTTTGAAGGCAAGGGGGATAGGGAATTAGAGAGTTGTGAAAGCTGGGATTTGAAATGTAGCAGTCTACATGCAGAAACTGTCCTTTATTTCATCTTGTTGCATGTTCCTCTGAGACATGACATGCTGTATCCAGTCACTGCTAATGGTGTATTTTTGAGCAGTGGCATAGTATTTGCTTTAAAGGAATCTCTTAAGGGTTACAGACTTTCTGAGGATTTTGGAATTAAACTGTGTGACTGCTCAACTGAGCATCTTGTACAAGTGTTGGTTTTATCCTCAGATTCCTGGAAACGTGATGAGATGCATTTATAGTGGACTAAAAAATATGGCATAACCATTTCTACAAATCATTGTAAGAATGGTGGTTTGTATGCAGACTGCAAAGTAAGTGTTTAAAAACCTTGCATACTTACATATATCATATGCTGAAACTCATTAGTGGATATTCCTTCAATTTTACTCTATTCCTGCCAAGAAGGAAGTCTTCAGTTTTTCCTGCATCTGAGTATGAGCTTAAATCAAAAAACAAGTATGTATGACCCAATTAATGATCTGAGTCTAATCCTTTAGAATATTTACATGCATCCATTTATTCAGACCCTTATGTATCCACTTCCCATCTTTCAGTCCATTGTGATGATTTGCTGTAATACAGTCTTTTCTACTGCTCTTCCATATAAACCAGTGCAGAAGTATGTGGATCTATATACCTGAATTTCTCTTTGGTCATTGTCATTCTTTCTTCCTGTCAGGGTCTTCCTGGTGGACTAAAATTGGATTTATAATATTGAATAGTAGCACATTGCCTTAGTGTCATCATTCTGGGTAGTATTGTTCTTCAGTGCCATAACTTTGGAATTATTTGTCATTGTCATGTGAAGGGAAGCAAGCAGTGATGACATTTAAAACTGGTAACAGCTGGTCTTTATTAAAAGCTCATGTGCATTTTCAAAAAAACATCAAGCACATGCCCCATTTAATCTTCATGCCAGCATATTAGTGAGTTTATAGATAAGTGTATGAATAATGGTGCTATGAAGAAATGTCATGGTTTCATATTTTGCGTGGGGGGAAGGGGTTAAAATTTTCAGGAAGCGGTGGGCCAAGATGGCGGCGACCTACACTGACGCATTTTGAACGTGGGGGAAAAAAGAGCCATAAAAAACACAGAGTTATTGGGCACTGTGCAAAAACTGGAGGGGCTAGACCCCCCCCCCCCGGGAACACTCACAGCTCCCAAGGGACTGTTAAAAGTCCCAGGGCAAGGCTCTCCCCATCTCTCACAGCCACTAAACCCGGGATTTGGGAACTCCCATTTGGAGAGGCGCCTGGTAAGATCGATCCCAACTTACAGCAGGCAGAATCAGGGTCCACTTGGCCATAGATCGCTGGCCTATTGGGCTCCCCACATATCAGGTTGAACTTATACCCACTTAAAAAACTTTGCGAGATAGTGGAAGGCTTAGCAAGGAACAAACAGGGGGCTCAACAGGTGGTCCGCAGCCGCTCATGAAGTGGAGGGCGGGAGGTTCCAAGAGAGCGCGGGAAGCTGGGAACACAAAGGCGGGAGGGAGAGGCTGAATCCCGCACACTCACGATAGCGCAGCTGGGGAGGGAGCACGGCTGGCAGGGACAAATCCACGTGAACCCACAGCAGGTCATCTGGGGAGAGAGACAGGCGTGGGCGGGGCCAGGGATCCGTGCACCCACGGCTGAGCTGCTGGGACGAGAGGTCCACTCAGGCAGCCAGAGGATCCGGGGCTTGGGGTACCCACGGGACCCGTGGCGGCGCAGACAGGAAGGGAATCAGGCACAGAGTCCAGCCCTGTGGCGAGAAGCCTAGAGAGAAACCAGAAATCGGGTCCATAGCTGTATCCTGGAAAATCCAGACATATTAGGTGTGGAGCCAGACCCTGTCAGCCTCCGTGACGATAAACAAAGCCCACAGAATCTGTGCCTGGGCAAACAGGCCCATATTATCAGAACCATTACAGGCTGATAACTCAGAGTGCAACATAGGGAAGTCTGAATTGGGAGCAATGAAACAATCCTGGTCCATTACTCACAACCTGGGAATAGGCTGCACCAGCTCACAGTGCCTCAGGCGATTAAAACCACAGTGACCTTGAAATCCCCCTGTAAGCAATGACAGATAGACAAGTAACTCGTCCCCTGCACCAAATCATCCACTGTGGTTCCAAGCACAGAAAACAGACAGCTAAATGCATCCAAGGGCAAAAGGTCAAAAAAAAATAGAAATCAAGGAATTATGACTCCAACAAAGCAGAATCATCCTAGCTCATCCAATTCGGATGACCACACACCAACAGAAACACATGAAAACATTGACCATTCTGCAATATGGAAAGTGATAGAGTCCCTGCAAGAAGAACTTAAATTTATGAAGGAATTCAAAGAAGCCACAATTCTACAAATCAAAACAAGGAACAACACCATTAAAGAGCTCCAAGCCAAGGTGACAGAGCTTGAACAGGAAAAGGAAAAAGCCATGAAAGATTTTCATACAAAAACAAGCAAGCTGGAGAAGGAAATGTACAAAATGAACAAAACCATACAAGACATGAAAATAGAAATAGAAACAATAAAGAAAACACAGTCAGAGTTAAAAGAGGAAGGGGAGAACCAAGGGAAGAGAACAGGAACTACGGATGTGAGTATCAACAATAGGATGCAAAAGATGGAAGACAGGATCACAGGCATGGAAGATTCAGTGGAAGAATTCAGTACAACATCCAAAGAAAATGAGAAGGCTAAAAAAATCTCTCACCCACAACATCCAAGAAATCAGGGAATCAATGAAAAGACGGAACCTAAGAATTATAGGTATAGAGGAAAGAGAGGACTCCCGACTCCAAGGTCCAGGAAATATCTTCAACAAAATCATAGAGGAAAACTTCCCAAACCTGAAAAAAGAGATGCCAATAAAAATCCAAGAGGCTTACAGAACACCAAACAGATTAGACCAGAAAAGAAACTCCTCTCGACACATAATAATTGAAACACCAAATGTACAGAACAAAGAAAGAATATTAAAAGCTGTAAGAGAAAAAGGTCAAGTCACATGCAATGGCAGACCCATCAGAATTACACCTGACTTCTCCCCAGAAACGTTAAAAGCTAGAAGGGCCTGGTCAGATATACTACAAGTCCTGAGAGATCATAGGTGCCCAGCCAGACTACTTTACCCAGCAAAACTCTCTGTCAACATAGGTGGAGAAAACAAGATATTCCATGACAAAATTAAATTTAAACAATATCTACCCACAAACCCAGCCCTACAGAAAATCCTAGAAGGAAAATCCCAACCCAGAGAAGAAAACTCCACCCAAGAAAACAAAGGGAATAGAAAACCCCTCAGCAACTAAACCAAAAGAGGCACAGGACCACCACCTATACCAAACTAATGGGAAATAACAACCCCAGGTCACTAATATCCATCAACATCAATGGACTCAACTCCCCAATAAAAAGACATAGGTTTACAGAGTGGATCCGCAAGCAAGACCCTTCCTTATGCTGTATACAAGAGACACATCTAACTACAAAAGATAGACACTGCCTCAGAGTAAAGGGCTGGGAAAAGGTTTTCCAAGCAAATGGACCCAGTAAGCAAGCTGGAGTAGCCATCCTAATATCAAACAAAACAGACTTCCAACTGAAGTTAATGAAGAAAGACAAAGAAGGATACTATATACTCATTAAAGGGAATATTCATCAAGAGGAAATCTCAATACTGAACATCTATGCCCCAAATACAAAGGCACCTACTTTCGTAAAAGAAACACTTCTAAAACTTAAAGCGCACGTCGATCACCACACATTAGTAGTGGGAATCTTCAACACCCCACTCACAGCAAAGGACAGATCATCAAGACAGAAGACAAACAGAGAAATATTGAGTCTAACAGAGATCATGAAACAAATGGACCTAACAGATATCTACAGAACATTTCACCCAAACACAAAGGAATACACCTTTTTCTCAGCACCCCACGAAACCTTCTCCAAAATCGACCACATAATTGGTCACAAGGATAGTCTCAATAGATACAAGAAAATTGGAATAACACCTTGTATCTTATCAGACCACCACGGAACAAAGCTGGTCTTCAACAGCAAAAGAATCAACAGAAAGCCTACACACACATGGAAATTGAACAGCTCCTTACTGGATGACCACTGGGTCAGGGAAGAAATAAAGAAGGAAATCAAAGACTTCTTAAAATCCAACGACAATGAAGACACAACATACCCAAACCTATGGGATACATTGAAAGCTGTGCTACGAGGAAAGTTCATAGCACTAAGTGCTTTCAAAAAGAAAATTGTGACAGCTCATATTAGTGAACTAACAGCTAATCTGGGTGAATTGGAAAAAAAAGAAACAAACACTCCCAAGAAGAGCAGAAGACAGGAAATCATCAAGCTTAGAGCTGAAATCAACAACTTAGAATCGAAAAGAACTATACAAAGAATCAATGAAACCAAGAGTTGGTTCTTTGAGAAAATCAACAAAATAGACAGACCCCTAGCCAAATTAACTAAAAGGCAAAGGGAAAGAACACAAATCAACAAAATCAGAAATGAAAAGGGAGAAATAACAACAGACATTGAGGAGATCCAGAAAATATTCGGGCATTAATTTAAAAATCTATAGTCCACTAAATTTGAAAACCTAAGCGAAATGGACAATTTCGTCGATAAATTCCACCTACCAAAACTAAATCAAAATCAGATTAACAGCTTAAACAGCCCAATAACATCCAAGGAAATAGAAACAGTCATTAATAATCTCCCAACCAAAAAAAGCCCAGGGCCAGATGGCTTTAGCACGGAATTCTACCGGACCTTCAAAGAGGAACTAACACCATTACTTTTCAAACTCTTCCACCACATAGAAACAGAAAGATCACTGCCAAACTCATTCTATGAGGCCACTGTCATTCTGATTCCTAAACCACACAAAGACCCAACAAAGAAAGAGAACTTCAGACCAATCTCCCTCATGAACATAGATGCAAAAATACTTAATAAAATACTAGCAAACCGAATTCAAGAACACATCAAAAGTATCATATACCATGATCAAGTAGGCTTCATCCCTGGAATGCAGGGATGGTTCAATATACGGAAGTCTATCAATGTAATTCACCACATAAACAAGATGAAAGAAAAAAACCACATGATAATCTCGCTAGATGCAGAAAAAGCATTTGACAAAATCCAACACCCCTTCATGCTAAAAGTTCTGGAGAGAACGGGCATACAAGGACCATACCTAGAAATAATAAAGGCAATATACAGCAAGCCAGTAGCCAACATCAAATTAAATGGAGAGAAGCTTGAAGCATTTCCTCTAAACTCAGGGACAAGAGAAGTATGTCCACTTTCACCATATCTCTTCAATATAGTACTTGAAGTCCTTGCTAGAGCAATAAGACAAGTAAAGGAAATCAAAGGGATAAAAATTGGAAATGAAGAAGTCAAATTATCCCTATTCGCAGATGATATGTTAGTATACATAAGCAACCCCAAAAACTCCACCAAAGAACTCTTACAGCTGATAAACAACTTCAGCAAGGTGGCTGGATACAAAATTAACTCAAAAAAATCAGAAGCCCTTCTTTATACAACAAACAATTATACCGAGAAAGAAACAAGGGAAACAACCCCCTTCACAATAGCCACAAACAACATAAAATACCTGGGGGTAACTCTAACCAAGCATGAAAAGGACCTATATAACAAGAACTTCAAGCCCCTGAAGAAAGAAATGAAAGAGGCCTTTAGAAGATGGAAAGATCTCCCATGCTCATGGATAGGTAAAATCAACATAATAAAAATGGCTATCCTACCAAAAGCAATATATAGATTTAATGCAATTCCTATCAAAATACAAACACAATTATTTATAGACCTGGAAAAAGCTATTCTCAACTTCATATGGAACCACAAAAAGCCCAGAATAGCTAAATCAATCCTGTCCAATGAAAAAACATCTGGAGGTATCACCATCCCAGATTTCAAGCTGTACTACAGAGCAACAGTAATAAAAACAGCATGGTACTGGTATAGAAACAGACCAGTGGATCAATGGAATCGAATTGAAGACCCAAACATGGATCCACACACCTATGGCCAACTAATCTTTGACAAAGAAGCCAAAAACGCACAATGGAAGAAGGACAGCATCTTCAACAAATGGTGCTGGTCCTACTGGATGTCCACTTGCAAAAGAATGAAATTAGACCCATACCTATCACCTTGTACAAAACTTAATTCCAAGTGGATCAAAGACCTTAACATAAGGCCAGCCACACTAAAGATACTAGAAAAAAATTAGGAGAAACCCTCGAACTCATTGGCACAGGTGACAACTTCCTGAACAGAACACCAACAGCTCAGGATCTGAGATCAACAATCAATAAATGGGACCTCATGAAACTGAAAAGCTTCTGTAAAGCAAAGGACACTGTCATTCGAACAAAACGGCAACCAACAGACTGGGAGAAAATCTTCACCAACCCCACATCTGATAGAAGGCTATTTTCCAAAATCTACAAAGAACTCAAGAAACTAAAAGCCAAGAAACCAAATAATCCAATCAAAAAAAAAAAAATGGGAGATGGAGCTAAATAGAGAATTCACAAAGGAGGAATCCCTAAGGGCTGAGAGACACCTGAAGAAATGTTCAACATCCTTAATCCTCAGAGAAATGCAACTCAAGACAACCCTGAGATTCCACCTAACACCTGTTAGAATGGCTAAGATAAAGAGCTCAAATGATAGCGCATGCTGGCGAGGGTGTGGAGAAAGCGGAACCCTACTCCATTGCTGGTGGGAGTGCAGGCTTGTGCGACCACTATGGAGGTCTATCTGGCGATATCTTAGAAATCTAGGAATAACCTTGCCTCAGGACCCAGCCATACCACTTCTGGGTATACACCCAAAGGACCTCTCACGGAGACATAGGGAAGTCTCCTCATCTATGTTCATAGCAGCCTTATTTGTAATAGCTAGAAATTGGAAACAACCCAGATGTCCCTCAACTGAAGAATGGATTAAAAAATTGTGGTACATCTATACAATGGAATATTACTCAGCTACAAGAAACAATGAAATCATGCAATTTGCAACCAAATGGATGGATCTAGAGGAGCTCATCCTGAGTGAGCTAACCCAGTCTCAGAAGGATGCACATGGCATCTATTCACTTATAGTAGGATTTTAACTATATCGTACAGGATATCTGTACGACAACCAACACATCAAAAGGAACAAGGACATAATTTTTTTTTATCTTTTCCTTTTCCTTCATTTTTTCTTTTTTTTCCTTTTCCCTTCTCTTTTTCCTCTCTTTTTTTGTTGATATTCTTTGTTTTTGTGGGTTTGTGTGTTTGTTGGTCTTTTTTTTAGTATTCCCCCAGTAGCAATGAGACACCATTCACTGGCAGTACTGCCTCGTAGGCCCTCGGTGAATGAAGAGGCTCTTGGCCCTCATATGACTCCTGATCTGTGGTGAGAGAATGTTAGGCAGGGACACTCCACCCCAGAGGAACAAGACGGAAGGGTCAGGGGGTAGAGCATGGGAGGGTGGGGCTGAGAAGCGGGAAAAGAGGACAATATGATAAGGATGTAACCTGAAGCAACAAACAAATAAATTTATTAACTAAAAAAAAAAAAAAAAGGCAGGTGGCAGGGCTGAAACACTGTGAATGGAACAGAGGATACAGCTATTCGGCCTGGTTTTGCAGACCTCCAGGTGTCGAGAAGACGTGGAGCTAAGGTAAAATACAAGAGAATTGTGGTATTGTCCCATGCCTTTGACTTCAGCGGAGACGGGGGGGTGGGGGAAGCACCGTAGAGTTGGTGGTCTTATGTATTCTGGAGTCATACGGAGCGGGGTGGTGAGGGTGCATACTCTTGGTCCCACCATTCAAGAAGAGTACACCCTTGGTCCCAGCTCCCAGCACACTGGAGACAGAAACGGGCAGATCCCGGAACTCAGAGTCAGCCTGATGCTGGGCAACTCTAAATAGAGAAAGACTTCGATCCAGGAGTGGTGGAACACATCTTTGATCCCTTCAGATGGGAAACACAGGTCCCTGATCCCAATAATTAGAGTTCAGAGACACACACGGGATTTGGAGGGACGTAGGTTTGGAGGCTACTTACAAAAGGCCTTCTCGATGCAGGCAGATTGTCCTTTGGGATCTCAAAATATATACACCAGAGCTGGTTTAGCTCCAAGGTGACAGAATGATTTCTTCTTTAACCCGGATTGAAAGATAACGCTTTGTATGTTGTCAGAAGGCCAAATTTGCTTCAGGAGAAGTACTACCTAGCCCCCCCATTCCCCCCCAAAAAAAGAGGGCAATTGTCCTAGGGTTGGGATTGGGGCAGGGCTCTGTTCTTATCGTTCCAGGAGAATCGAAGCGTCCATTAGGGGAGCCCGGGGACGGCTGGACAGCGGAATCCTCAGCAGAGAGCAGAATCAGGTACCAAGGCAGACTTCCTCAATAGCTGTCTCCATCGGGGGCCTGCAATCCAATGTCACTGGGACAGCTCAGCTCTACACAATGCCCCGGCAGGAACCTCAGTGAAACCTGCAAGATCAGCTTCTGCCTACAAACCCCTTAGGTCATCTAAACAGCTGAGAACAGAAGGACTGAACATAAAAGGAGTGTACTAACATTTTTAATCATTTTTCCCATTTGGGTTCGGGCCCCAAACAGGTCTACTACGACCCAAATCAGCAGGAAGTCACTTTAAGAGAGCGACGTCCCATGCCCAGAGGGTGGGGAGGGTGTTTCTCCGCCCTTCTTTTTGGTTATTTGAAGGATAACTGAAAACTCTGTTATGTAGGGGAAGAGACTACAAGCTGATAAATGGTCCTGTCTTAATGGGTTTTGGAGGTTAGCCCCAGGGAATTCCTACTTTTCCTTTTCTGTATCCTTCTTCCTCTCCTATGTAGGAGTGCATGGGCTTGAGAAAAATGAGATATAGACATAGCACAGGAAGGTCCAAGAAGAAGGGACAGATTATTGAATATGCCCTTATACCTTTGTATATTGATACAAAATTAGTAGTTTATTTTGCTAAAGTGGTATTGACCATTGTTTATTGTGCAAAAATAAGATTGTATTGGATTACATCGGTATTGATCTTTGTATATTGATACAAAATTAAGATTATAGTTGGCCACAATGGTATTGACCCTTGCATATGGACGTAATATTAAGATTATATTGGGCTACATAGGCATTGATCTTGGTATATTGATACATAATTAAGAGTATATTTAACCACAATTGAATAGATCTTTGTGTATTGATACAAATTTAAAGGTAACGCTTCCTAATGGTATCATACCTAGAGATACTTAAAAATAAAATGTGAAGCTCTGACCTCTTGATACCAACCATCTAAAATGGTCTAGGATAGTTAAAACAAACTCCTAGTCATGCAAACATGTCACTTTGTTAGCTACTATAACAGTCTATCACAGATATTCTCTAAACTACCCAGTAATCAAGTTGCTAAGAGACAAGCAACATTTGCTTATCTAAATACAAGAGATGGATAGGGCATCTTCAAAAACCCCTAGAGATCTGCAGAATATGGCATTCAAAGATGTTATCTTAAATCAAGATTTTTTTTGATATCGAGACATATAAGCGCCTGACAGCACCCCCTATTCTACTCCAAGTAGAAGATAAGCATCGAAGAACCTCCACTGTAAAATGGTTGAATTAGTGGTAAGCCTTTCTCTAGGCATGAAAAAACCCCTTGCACCAACTGCAGACAGACTGCTGTCCAAAAAGGACAAAACTTGGTAGCAGGGAAGTCGACAGCCTAACTCTGCCAAGACAGGGTACGTAAGTCCTTCATAATCCCTGCTCTACAACAAATGTCTGTCAGAGAAACAGGACCCAAAGGCTGAAGATTGATGCTGGAATGTATGGAGAGAAAATGGGAACTGTCCAGGCAGTCATTGGTATGTTCTTTCTTAGTTTTGGAAGCTGCAGGCCCTACACTTCCTATATATGCAAATATATTTATCCCTCTCAGGTCTCTGAGGTGGTTGAAGAATAGACAGCTAGAGTCTCATAGTTAAATTTTGAACTGTTTAGGAATCAAGAGGGTGTTATAGATCTAAGAAGATACTCTTAAAAGTGTGTTGCAAGATAGTATGAATGTTGAGTCACATATAGACCTTTAAACTCATAGAGTTGGTTAGATAGTAGAATGTTAAAGTCAGGGGCCAAATATGTATAAACTGGACATTGGGAAGGTATACTGGGCCATTTAACTCTCATAAATGTGGCATATTTATGTCTATTGTTTTGTATAATACTTACTGTTATAAGAGAAGGAACCATCTGTTGGACTGAAAGGGGAAACTTCTTGGGGGAAGAGGGTGGAAGGGCGGGTTAGGAAGGGGGAATAGGGAGGGGTTTGTTACTGAGATGTAACTTGAAGAAAAAAAAATAAAGTATTTAAATAACAAAAAAAATTTCAGTAAGCAAGAAGAGTCAGAAGTAATCTTAACAATCTGTTTAATCAAACCACTATGATATTTCTCCTCTGTCAGAGATTCATGAGCATGACACATGAATATAGATGTTTTCAGACAGTGGTCCAAGGAATGAGGGATAGAGGATCTTTCCTTGGGTTGCACAAGAGGGTTACTATTAAATATTCTGTAGCACGAAAATACTTATGGCTCTGTGACTCGCCATAGAAATTTCTTTCCACAGGATTTGGATATTCTTACAGAATAAAAAGAATTTCCCCAACTCCTACGTTGTTTCCATTCTTTTCGTTTTCCCTTGGGGAAATTTAGAAGTGTACAATTGTTTTGCAACATTGACCAGTAGATGGCAGCAAAAGTCCGCCCTAGACCCTAGAACCATCTGCTGAGCAGCACAGTGAGCCAGTGAAGCCCAAAGGAGTTTTTTAAGAATCATCAGCCACCTCCTTACCTGACACGTTGGAGGAGCTGATTTTCCAGGTCGCAAGTGCCCTATTACTTTAGCAAATAATCATGTAGAAAGGCTTTCCGTTGTGCTTGTTGCTGCGTTTGTGTAGGATGGAGACTGTCAAGCCCAAATCAAACTAATAGCAGGAAAACTAAATGGCAACCCAAGAGAAGTGAAGATAATTTCCATTAAGATTGTTTCTCACGGGGTTTCAAAGAACTTTTTCATTAGTGAGTCTGGTCAGTGAAGCAGTCTTCTTCATAAATTATTTATCAGCCTCTCTTCCCTCTCTTATCCTTCCCCACTATCAAAACAAGCAAAAATTCAACTTTGGGTGAATTCTCCTTTAAGGATATCTGGGAAGAAACACTTCTTTCCAATCTTGAGTGTCAGTAATGAAGCACAATTGTGTGAAAACCCAGATACAGCACGAGATGTTTTTACTTTATATTAGACTCTTCTTTTTCAAGAACATCACCCTCGGCATCTAACATTTTCTTTTTGTTAATATTTATTTGATTTTCAGCATATTGCTGGCTCATTTATCTGGGCCGCCATGCTTTGTATTTCAACTGAATTGGTTCTCTAATCTGAATGTGAGAGTTCTTCAGTATGCGCACCATGTTGACAAGCAAAATTGAACCTCTAAGTGCTTGCTCCAGTGTGTTTAAAAGAGACATGACAGTATTTTTACATGATGGCTATTGCTTGTGTATAAGAAATGAATTGGCCAGTGAAACTGTCAGCTTGGTACTGAATAAAAGCTCACAGTGACTTGACCACACATGAGACTACAAGAGCTAAGATTCCTTCCTGTTTATGGGTCTGTGAGTCTGTTCTTAAGTTTCTCCCTTGCTGGGCGGTGGTGGCGCACGCCTTTAATCCCAGCACTTGGGAGGCAGAAGCAGGCGGATCTTTGCGAGTTCGAGGCCAGCCTGGTCTACAAAGCGAGTCCAGGACAGCCAGAGCTGTTAAACAGAGAAACCCTGTCTCGAAAAACCAAAAAAAAAAAAAAAAGTTTCTCCCTATCAGCCATAGAGAGATAGATGTCCATTCTAAAAAAAAAAAAAAAAAAAAAAAAAAAAAGGAGAAAGTTGAAAGATGCTGAGAATGATCTAGAGGATGAGAGACTGGCTCACAAGGAGTTGAGTTTCTTTTATGACTATTAAGTACCAATGCCTCACCCATCTCTGTCAAGAGTTCATTTTGCATCAATGAGACCTAATAGGAAAAAAAAGAGAAGAAAATGATGTTGTTAGAGAGGAGAAAAATAATTAAAACAAAATTTCTGAAAGAATAGAAAGGATGTCATCACCATTATCTATGCTTGATCTAAAGAAGATTAGTCAGGATTGATCAGGGCCTGGTGGCATAGGCCTGGAATCACAGCTGTGCGAGAGGACAGGCAGGAGGATGGCAAGTTCAAAGCCAGAATGGCTTACACAGTGATCTCAAGGGCACTCTGTAAAAATTAATGAGGCCCTACTTCAAAATAAAAAGTAGTGATACAGTTGCCTATCATGTGTGAAAACCCATGTTTAATTTCCAATACAATGCCTTTAAAAAATCCTAAAAAGAAATTATCCAGAATTTTGAAACAATTGATGATCAAGTGCTTTGAGAGATAATTCCATTCTCTATCTGATATATTTTTAAATTTTGTCATTTGTTTGGAAAGAAATCCAACATTAGAAAGCAACATTTCTTCACTATGAAAGTCTGGCAACCTATGTTTACTGCTTTGCTGATTTTCTGAGCATTTGGGGATCTCCATCCATTTGTGGCCATAGTGTGGCATGAACATTACTGTGCTGTGTGTTTACAGCATACACCAGCCAGAGCTCTCAGGCCCATTTTACAGATGGGCAAATGGAGACACTTTGCTAGGGGCTAGCTAACTCTCCAGGTGAGGATGCGCTGTCAGAGTTCTGTGAGTTCTCTCACTATCATTCTTGTCCCTAGCTGCTATAGCTACTAAAGCAAGAAAAACAACTGTCAAAAACACAACACAGCAAATCTCCCTCTTCCCTGGCCATTTTCAGGCTGTGTGACTGCGGCGTCCTTACCTCAACGAGTTTGCAGCTGGCAGAAAATTACCTAGGATCTGAACCTAAAGGGTATTGAGGCCAACTTTGAGCTAAATGTACTTTGATGTCTAGCCAGCCTTAGACGTCAGTTACCTTCGAGAGTCTCTTCGTTGTAAAATTAAAATGGTTGAGAACAATATACATCTCTATCTATCTATCTATCTATCTATCTATCTATCTATCTATCTATCTATCTGTCTTTTTACATGATGAAATGTTTACCATGGTGTTCTTACATAGAAGGTATGGCACAGGTTCACTACCACAGTTATTACTATGTAGTTTCTGCTTCTGTGTCTGTAAGAAGTCTGCAGTTCTTGCCAAAGGGTGAAGGTCAATTATATTAATATAAGCAACAAAAAATTTCCAAAATTCAATGAAAATGACTAAAAAGAAATCTCCCACCACAGTAAATGGAGTACTTCATCTTTATCTTGGCATTAAGTTTGAAATATATTCATGATAGATGTATACTCTAATTGACTTTCTTTGTTAGTTATCAGTAGTGAATTAGGTTTCCTTTCTATGAAGGCAGTCTTAATCACGAAAATTAAACAGAATGTTAAAGTGGCAGGGTTATGAGTTGTTTTCTGAAAATCAATGCCCTGTTTAAATCTAAAAATAACGATACAATTCACATTAATAAGGTTTGATATTTTCAGATGGATCACAGAAACATTTGGTTCTGTATCGCCTTATGTGAAAAATATGGGACCCTCAATGATTCTAGCTACTAGATTTATTATTATTATTTTTTACAAGATTTATCATGCACCAAACTGTGTGGCAAGCATGTTGCATATCTCTCCATGTTAAGCTGATGGAAGACTTGCAAAATATGTGTTTTTTCTGTTTCAGAAAGTTTGAGTGGCACTCAGCATGTAGTGAGTCAAAAGATCCCATGGGTGATACATGACTTGACTTCCAGCTCTCTGACTCTAACGCTTGGGTTTATGACTGCACAAATCTAACACTACTATGAAGAGGTCTTCCACCTTGAGAAGCATTTCAAGTACTCCATACTGTAGTAGGTAAAAGCGTTTTGACATATGCCTCCAGCTTGAGGGAGGGACACTTAAGGAAAATACTCACAGTGCATCACATATACACTTAGGCATTACCACTGGAGGCACAGAAACATAACATTTTAGTTTTCTGTATCTCGATTCCATTCTGTTCTCAAGTTCCCCCAAGCTACCCAGAGAAAATAATATATTTTATGGTGTTCTGGTGTACTCAGTCCCAACCAGTTCTATTTGCAGTCAAATCTAAGAAGCGTTATTTTAACAGTTATATTCTGCTGAGGGGAGAGTTCAGTACTAAAGGTTGCTGATACATCACTTTTATCCAACACTTTTCTTCCTTCTGGTGCAGTTGCTTCTTTGCAAAGATGTACCCATGGAGGGGAGAGGCATTTCTGGCCAGTGTGGTAATTACCTGTTCCTTGCTGCTCCCTATTGGTTAATTCCTGCTTTACAGTCAATGCCTGTCAGAGAAATGGGACCAAATGGCTGAAGATTTATGCTGTAAAGTATGGAGAGAAATTGGAAACTGTCCAGGCAGCCACTGGTATGTCATTTCATAGTTTTGGAAGCTGCTGGCCCTGCACTTCCTGTACAATCAGATATATTCATCCCTCTCAGGTCTCTGATGTGGTTTGAGGCTAGATAGCCAGAGTCTCATAGTTAAATTTTGAGTTGTTTAGGAATCAAGAGGGTGTTCGGGATCTAACAATTTTTAAAATTGTGATGCAAGTTAGGATGGAAGCTGAGTTCGATTTAGAACTTTAAACTCATGGAGATGGTTGGATTGTAGAATATTAAAGTCAGTTGCAAATATGTATGAACTGGACATTGGGAATATATGCTAAGCCTTATAATTCTCATAATTATGACCTAATTACTTCTGTTGTTCTTTTTATTGTATTTGTTGTTATAAGAGAAAGAGTCATTTGTTGGACTGAAAGGGGGAGTTGTTGGGGGGAAAAGATATACATTAAACTTAAAAATAAAAGAGGAAGCCAGGCGGCTTCCCAGCACTTGGGAGGCAGAGGCAGGCGGATCTTTGTGAGTTCGAGGCCAGCCTGGTCTACAAAGCGAGTCCAGTACAGCCAGAGATATTCAGAGAAACCCTGTCTCGAAAAACCAAAAAAAATAAATAAATAAAAGAGGAAGTGGAGGGGGGGGGGGTTTGAGGGGCAAGAGGGTGGGACCAGAGTGGGGAGTAGGGAGAGGAATGCGATTGAGATGTAATGTGAAGAAATAATAAATAAATAAAAAGAAAAAAAAGAAAGTTCTCTTATTGACTTATATCATGATCTTCCCTCTGCTACGGATATACAAGCTTCATGAGCTTCATCTTCTTTTTCTTGCTTGTTATGTGGTTACTTGCCAACTTGACAGAATCTAGAGTCATTTAGGAGTTGGGCCTGTTGCTATGCCTATCCATGGCGGGGGGGGGGGGATGAACTTAATTGCAGTAATCCGTGGCAGAAGACCCATCTTAACATGTGTGGAACCGTTTCCTGGGCAGGGGATACTGAACTGTAGAGAATGGAGAATGCTGGGCACTGGCCTGCACACACCTCTCTCTGTTTTCCTGCGTGGCCAGCTGCTACAAGCTCCTGTCACTTTGACTCCCCAGCATGAAACATCCATGGGTTGAATACATCTTCACTTCCTCAGGTGGATTCCCCCTTTCCTTACTTTGTTTTTGTCAGGATATGTTATCACAGCTATAGAAAAGTAGACTGAGATATTGCTATGCATGTCATTCAGTGATTTTTTTTTGTTTACTTTATCTCCCATAAGTTTGAATGGGAACCAGTGGATTTACTGCAATTGAGCTAGCCAATGAAGGAATGAAGAGTCTCTCAGTCCTGTCTTTGCCTTATCGTTCCATCACTTCCTCAGTTCCTTGAAAATTTCCTTGGGTTGATATTCCTCTTGGCTCTCCACCAAAAGCCAGGAGGCTCAGAGTCAGTAAAGTATGGAAATAACATTTAAAAATTAAAATTTTTCTCCAATGTACAGGTCTTAGGTGCCCAATTCTTACTCTGCAGGTATTCTAGGTCCATTTCTTGGTTCTTTACTTTTATTAGGTAAAAATAATCTAGTGTTCTGAATTTTTAAGGAAACTATTCTCTGTTTCATGAAGACTTGCTTTCAGGAGTATTGTTTAATTATGGGTCCATGAAAATGTACTTTGATGAAACAAAAAACTTAGTAATGGCTCCCTTATTCTTGGCATGCTTATTCATCCCTGGAAGCAATTACAAAAACCTTAACTGTAATTTGTTGAATGGTAGCAATCCTCGGGACAATTGGTAACAATTAAGAGTTCCAGGAATGACAGAGAACTCGAGTTTTACTAAGGCTTTTGTTAACCTGCTGAAGTTTAGAGTTTTTACTGGAAAGTGAATTCTAACCCTGTTTAGAAGTTTACTATTTCTTGTTTACCTTTGTATGTAAGTGTATTCATATACTGATACTAAAAAAATTTAAAGAATATTCTATGTAGATTTCAGGTCAGCATATTTCATATATGAGTGTGTTTTTCTGAGTACACAAGCTGAATGTTAACTGCATTGGTAATCTTAGGATTGTTTTGCTTCTGGTTGACCCTTTGTCACCTGGGTTTCTAGACACCTATCAGTAGTGATGATCCCTGACCACATTTCTCTTGGATGAAAATCAGACTAGCGCTATATCAACTATAAAAGCCAGATGGAAGGGATATTGGTGCAATATTGTCTTGTGAATTTGCTGAGGGAAATAGAAAAGAAATGTCTACTCATCTCAAATAGGGGGGGAGCTAATAGATCAAAGAAAGATTTTTTCAAGTCCAGATTGACAAATGCATACATTTATTTGGATTACTTACAGTAGCATGGGTGACTCAGGGCAGTTGTGCTACCATGTGTCTCAATCAATATTTTAGCTCTTCTATACCCCATGGAGTTGTACTGGAGAGAGAGGCAGCAGAAGAGAATATTCTGTGACTCCCACCTCACTTTTATTATTTTTATTTATTTTTTTAAATTTATTTTACAATCTGATCATGACCCCCACACTCCTCTCCTCCCAATCCCCATCCTTCCACCCTCTTCCTCCCTTCTGTCCTCCCCTTCTCCTCAGAAAAGAGGAGCTGTCTCCCCCGATACCAACCCACCCAGGTTCATCATTCAGATCAGGCCTAAGAGAAACTTCTTCTGTTGAGGCCAGTCATTGAAGCCCCTCTAGGGGAAACTGATCTGCAAACTGGCAACAGAGTCCATGTCAAAAGGCAGTCCCCTCTCCACTTGTTAGGATCTCCATGTGAAGACTGAGCTGCCAATCAGCTGCATATATATGGTGGGCCTAGGTCCAGTCTGCCTAATGTTTGACTGTGGGTCTCGCACCTGAGAGACTCCTACCTGTAAGGGAAGTATTATGACCTGTGTTACCACTACTAAAGAGTTAGATATCTGTCATACAATTGTGTTTACTTTGTCATAATTGGCTCTATACCAAAGAGCCCTCTAGGTAGGTCGTTGCCTCTGCTTCAAAATGGTCACAGTTATGTCAAGTGTGGAGAAAACAACTGCAATACAAATATATATTTTAAAACTGCTATCTTTGCTTCAACAGTCAAGTAAATTTTCCTTTAAGGAATTAAGGTATCCTCCAAAAGAAAAGAAAGTGTTATTCCCTCTACTCTTAATTTGGTTCGAATGTCGCATTATGGTGAGCCTAAATCAGAGCTTGGCTGACAGACCCAGGCCTGTGTTTATATGGCTTATGAGCTAAGAATTATGTTTGCATTTTACATAACTGAAACAAAACTAAACAATAGTATGCAGCAAAGATGAACCTTGCCTAAAAGGTTATACTGTTTACTGTGCTATCCTCTGAGTAACAGTTGCCATCCTTTGTAGTAAACAGAAGAAAAGCCAATGAACTTGAACTATACCCAACACAGAAGACTTATTCTGCTCGGAGTTGGACTCTGAAGTTGTAATTCAGATATTTGAACTCAATAGGAGCTGTATGTAAATTGTGTTCGTGACCTAACAACAGTAGAAGAAAGAAAGCTTTGCTCAATTTTCATGTTTAATGTCTACAGAACTACAAGCATTTTGGCTTCTTCTTACAATGCACTGATTGTTTTTGAGGCTGACAGTAAATTTGGTTTTATTCAGACACAGGCAGAAAGAATTAATTGTTTCTCTCTCTCTCTTTCTCTTACTGTTAGTTAGTTTTGGATTGTTGGCTCTCTAAGCAAAGAGTAGTGACTCTTGGATTTATAAGGTGGATGAAACATTTTCGACACTTCAGGAAAGAGAAGAAACTCTCATGAGATTTGGATGACTGAAATACAGTAATGTTCTTTTCTTCTTCTATGGCTTCAGAATATCCATGCATATTTGTCCAAAACAGTCGAGATCAGCCATCACAAATAAATGATTTTTTTTGTAGGATTGCAGCCAAAGCTGCCCACTAAATCCTTTTGGGTCATTGATAATAATTAAGAGGCTGTACTTGTGGCTTCCTGGAAGGAACAAAATCAAGATTGTATTATGATTAAGCATCTGCTTATGATACATGTCAGTGAGCAAGATTTGTTTAAGTTGGCAGATTTTAATGCTGGTGTGCAATGTATTTTTATTTTTCTGCCTCTAATTACGTTATGATTAAGTTACATCCACTGGAGTGCAATTATCTATTGCATAATACTTTTTAATACATGGGTCCCTAGAAATTTGTCACTTCAATAGTGCTGACTGAGGGCTTGCTGTGCCTTCTTAATGATAAAACTTTCTTTGACATAGTTAGGTTTATCTTCTTTTTCCCAGGAGCCCCTTAACAATCATCTTCAAAAGAATAAAATCCTAGCACGAGCTGTTTATCTTGCAGATTGGGTTTTTCATCTGGCCCTTATGAATTCTGGGACCATCATGGTCATAGTGGGTCATAAGTGAGGGAGGACCACTCAGCCACAACAGTGAGATGGTTCACCAAGAGATAGCAGTGAAAATTTATTTTTGTTTCAGGTTTCCCTGCTTTGAGTTTTTCCAAAGGCACAAATATATATATATATATTTGTATACATATATATTTCATAGTTAAGACTCCTTTTTATTTTGCAATTTTTTATTAATTCTTTAAGAATTTCTTAGAAATCTAGGAATAACCTTGTCTCAAGACCCAGCCATACCACTTCTGGGTATACACCCAAAGGACCTCTCACG
>CAJQZJ010032499.1:1795138-1815937 GCA_907164525.1 Lophiomys imhausi | reverse complement strand
GTGGTCTGCTGGTTGGCTCTGGGAGCCATTGCGGCTGTGGTCTGCTGTGTGGCTCTGGGAGCCATTGCGGCTGTGGTCTGTTTAGTGGCTCTGGGAGATTAGATGTACTTTTACTGAGTCACTTGGTTGCTTCTTTCTCAGGGAAAAATGTGCAGCAGATCTCTAAAGAATTCTTATAAGTCTTGCCCTTGATTTAAGTAGGAGCAGACCACAGACCACACAGTGCAGAAAAAAAATCTTTCCGGCAAAAATGGGAAATCTTTTGAAGTCACAAAGGCAACATTTGAATTGGATGATAGAAGTCAATAGACCTCAGAGAGTGACTTTAACAGCTGAGTATGTCTTAACTGGCACCATGCACATTGAGAAGCTACAAATATTGTTTGTGCTACAGTAAGTGATTCTGGAAATCTCCATTATTGAAGGGGCCTTTTCAAGACACAGGAAAATGCATCGATAAAGCATTCAAGGTTCCAGAACCAACTAACCGCATGTTTCCACACCACGAAGAGATCTTACATTGGAGAAGAAATAAGAAAGGAAGAATAATTTAGAGCTGTTGGCTAACTAGATTCACATGGTCATGGGCTTGACCTTTGTTACACATTAAATTTAATATAGGAAGCTGGAGATGCTAATGAGTCTGTTTGTTTTATAGATTATTGTGTTAAGTCCCAGTAATAGTGAATAACATGCCACAGTCCCAGATTAGGTAGCAGATTTGAAACTAATCCTGGGACTTCTTCAGCTATAGAGCACTGAAGTTTCAAAATGTGAGGAAGTATAAGGAAAAGTTCAAGGTGTCTATAAGATTGTAGTAGAAGTTAAGCTATCAAATTTAAGTAGACTCCCAAATTATAAAAGTTCTTGGTCCAACTAACTATCCAGATCATAAATGTCTCATTTGATTGGAAAAGGCTGTGAGAACTTCCTGGTTTTCAGCTATTCCAAGCTGGAGGATGTATGTAGAAATGGTTCAGATAACACAGGCATATCAGTGGCCATCTTCGTGACAAGCTGGAATTAGGGAGACCAGCTGAAGATGAGAGGTTGATATGCTGTGTATGTTTCCACATCCAGTCTGTTTTCATTTGTTCGATCAATCTCGGTATTTTTTTTGGTTTTCGTCTTTGAAACAAGGTTTCACTCAGCTCTGACCTTAAAACTGCTTAGTAGTCCAAGTGGTCACTGACCTTGAAGTCATCTTGTCTCAGCCTCCTGAGTGCTAGGATAACAGGGATATGCCACATCTTGAACAAATCTGTGACTGTGAACTCATTAACCTATACCTTTAGAAAATTCAGAATTCAGAAACGTAAACAGGTAAATATAAATTTATTTATTTCATATGTTTTTGAAGCCTATGTCAGGCACTGGGCTTGTCATGGGAATATAGTGAAGGACAATATGGATACAGTCCCTGCACTTGAGGAACTCTGAGATAGACAGGAAAAGGACATGTACAAATCATCACATGATGAAGGTGAATACTGGCATTCTGGGAGCATAGCATAGTGACATGAGATACAAATACAGATGGGGAGGGATCAGGAAAATCTTTTACTGAAGGTCCAAGAAAAAAAAAAGCTATGATGGGTTAAGCCTGAGATAAGTGTTCATGAGCAACCATATTTGTTGCACCCCCTTTCAGAAGCTGTGGATAACCCACCCAGATGCAGACAGGCTTCCTGCCCGAGCTTGAAACAATTCCTTCTCACTAGGGCCTAGGAGTTGAATGAAGCAATGACTGCTCTTGATTTCTTTGGCTGGGAACAGAAGAGTTTTGGCCCCTTCCCCAGAAGGCTGTTTTCCACATTCATCACTTTGTGTGACAGCTTAGCCATGTGATTAGCAGGTACTGACCTAAGCAGGAAGCATCCTCCTGGATGGAAACTAGACCACAAAACTGATTGTTTTGGGCTGTTTCCATTGGGATAATGGGAGACCTGAGATGTTTTATTTTTTCTCTTTCTTCCCAAATGCTGCTGCCTTCCATTTTGGGAATCTGAGTCAGACTCTCAAGAATTGCTAAGCTTTCTGTAGAACCTGGGGAAGTTGAATAGAGAAGTGTATCCTAGAAGATTGTTTACAGATGAGGGATCTGAAACCCAGAGGGGAGAGGAGAAACTATTGAGGTTGGGATGACAAGTTAATGCCTGAGTCCCTTAGAGTAAGACTCATCTATGGAGCCTAGTTCATATGCTTTTCCTTGTACATACAATAATTCAAATTCATAGTCATTTTTCTATGTAACCTTCTTCTGGAAGCTTACGTGAGATACAACTCAACATAGGAATGTTTAATTTACAAAACAAACATCAACACCAGAAGGATGATTTTGTTCAGCTTGGTATCATAAATTTTCGACACAACATTGTCATGTAGGAGGATATATATACATATATATATATATGTATATATATATATATATATATAAAATCTCCTGATCTCCTGATATATTATCAATCACTGGCCTGGCATCTTGTTTCATTAATATTTCAAAATCTAGCTGTGTGATTTTTGCTTATTTAACATTAAATGGGAATGTTCTTTAATTCATTCATTCATTCATTCAATCACTCAACAAATTTTTATAGATCCCTTACTGTATTCTAGAAAGTACTATATATTGTAGAGCATCTGGGAATGGTGACAGAAGGGGCACTCCTTAGTCTTGCCGACTGCCCATCCATCAAGGATTAATGACATTAGAAGTATGATGGTAGCATGAATTAATTAATGTATCACAATGGAGAGAAGTTGTTTCATTAGCAAAGAAGAGGCAGAGGGTGAAATTATCATAAATATATTACTGTTATTTCATTCCTTAAACATATTATTATAAGTGTCATTTTATTTCTTTATTTTGATATTTGAGAAAGGGTCTACTTTGTAGCAGAGGCTATCATCAAACTCATGACAATCATCCTGTTTGAATATCTTAAATCCTGGGATTACAGGCATGTTCTACCATAGTTATACTTGTCTTATTATAATTTTAATTGTAGTAAAATATATACAATATAAACTGACCATTTTATTCAGTTTTTTTTGAGACATAGTCTAATTAATGTAGCTCAGATTTGGCCTGAATTCTCTTGTGGCTGAGAATGAATTTGAACTTTTAATACTTCTACCTCTACTCCCAAGGTGTGGGGGTTTTAGGTTTGTACTACCATGCCTGGGTTTGTACAGTGGTGAATACCAGTCACAGCTTTGTGTGTGATAGGAGAATACTACCAACTGAGGAACATTCCCCAGCTCCACTGTAACCTGTGCAGTTCAGTGATATTAATCACATTTTACATTGTTCTGCAACTATTGTCATTATGTCACTATGAAGAATCTTTCATCATTTTATACTTAAGATCTAATTTCCTCAAATTCTGCTCTTCATGTGTCTATGAATTTGAATAATTCAAGTAGTACATGTAAGTAGAATTATATACCTTAGTATAACATTAATAGGAAAAAAAAGACACATGCCCCTCTAGAAAGCTCATAATTCAGAAAAGGGCACAGGTGACCTCAAGATTAATCTATGTTTTTCTATCGTGTAAGATAAACAATAGTTCTTTGTATGTTTCTACTATATTTTATCTATTCATTTACCAACAGTTGCTTGGGCTGCTTTCTACATACTATATTGATGTAGATGCATTAATAGGAACTTTGTTCTGACATCATTTTTTTAGCACAAGCCACACTCAATACCTCATTACTCAGAGAAAATGGGAAGGCACTCAGAGAACATGGTATCATGAATGAGACTACAAACAAACAGATTTTTAAGTATTTTGTCTCAATGGGAGTAAACGTGTTACATCCCTTAGTTTAGAAAGGCTTATTATATGATAGGTATGAGGGGATGAAAACTAGACTAAAAGATATTACAGATCTCTACATGGATCATGCATGGATGGGATGACAGACATTTTGAAACACACAAGTACAACTGACATCATGACAAATATTTGAAGAGATCCGTAGAAGCTGTAAGATGATCTACAATGAGAAGTCAACCCGACATAGATTTAGAGGGAAGAGTTATTAGTTATACTGAAGAATTGAAAAGGCTGGAGTTGAATATTAGAAAGAAAGAAAAATAAACACAAAGACAATGGCAGAGGAATCACAAGAAGTAAGAGATTAAGACTGGAGAGTAGGAGAAATACACATAAACTACTGGTGTCATATTAAGAGAGTGTTAAGAGTTAGGCAAGATGATTTCTTAGTGTCTTCTTTGTTCCAAATTGTTATCAGTATCCACATGTCATACATGTCAAGCAGAGTATTTCCTCTCACCTTCCTGCATTTGGATAATGCATTTCTTTCAAATTTCTAGAGAGCCCAGGAATGCACCTCATTTATATGGTAATCCTCATATCTTGTGGGATTTTAATGGTTTGTCACAGAAAGCAAATCTCTGGTGAATCAAAAGAAAAGAGAGCACCTTAAAAAATACTTCTCTGTTGGATATGGATGGTAAAGATCTTTTCCCATCCAGTGGGCTGCCATTTTGTTCTATTGACAGTGTCTTTGGCTTTACAGAAGCTTTTCAGTTTCATAAGGCCCATTTATTAATTGTTGATCTTAGTGCCTGAGCTATTGGTGTTCTGTTCAGAAAGTTGTCTTTTGTACCAGTGCATTCAAGGCTTTTTTCCACTTTTGCTTCTATCAGGTTTAGTGTTTCTGGTTTTATGTTAAGGTCTTTGATGCATGTGGACTTGAGTTTTGTGCAGGGTGAAAAATATGGACCTATTGGTATTCTTCTATATGCTCATATCCACTTAGACCAGCACTATTTGTTGAAGATGCTTTCTTTCTTCTATCGTATGGTTTTGGCTTCTTTGTAGAGGGAAATGTTAATTTTTATAATTGATACTTATGATTATTAGGGTGGCAGAGTTATCCCTTAGCCTGCTACTTATGAGTAAACACACAAACACCTGTTAAATTTTATAATGACTTGTAGTACTGGGACTAGGCAAGTCTTAATTCTGTAAAATAACTTTCTACCTCCCCAGATTAAAACCCCATGGTACTGCATATATGTCCCATGTCATGCTGATCCTTCAGGCCACATGGAGTTCCTATTCACTCAACCCATGGCAGTCATCCCTTCTCCCTCCTTCTCCTCCTACTTCTACTCCCTTAATCCTTTCCTTGCCTCAAAAGTCCAGGAGCATCAGCTCCACCATCCTGTTTTGTTTAGCTCAGGCTATAGGCAAATTTTATTCAACCAATCAGAGATGACTTAGAGACAAGAGTTACAAATGTCATTTTGGGCACATGACAATGTCCTCATCTAGGGTGACACCAGACCTTATGGAGAGCCAGTAAATAACATTAAATGCATAGTAGCCTAGAACAGCCCATAGTACCTTTTTGTAAAAAATAAAGTGTCTGTAGTTGTGTAGATTTATTTCTAGGTCCCCTATTTGATTCCATTGATCAGCCTGCCTGTTTTTATGTCAATACCATGTGGTTTTTATTACTATTTTTTTGTAGTACAGCTTGAAATTAGGGATGGTGATACCTCCAGAGATTCTTTTATTGTACAGGATTGTTTTTGCTATCCTGGGCTTTTCATTTTTCCATATAAAGTTGAGAATTGCTCTTTCAAGGTCTGTAAAGAATTGTGTTGGAATTTTTATGGAAATTGCATTGAATCTATAGATTGATTTTGGTAAGATGACCTTTTTTACTATGTTAATCCTACTGATCCATGAATATGGGAGATCTTTCCATCTTCTGAATCTTCTGATATCTTCTTCATTTTCTTCAGAGGCTTGAAGTTCTTGTCATACAGGTCTTTCACTTTCCTGGTTAGAGTTATACCAAGATATTTTATTGTTTATGGCTATTGTGAAGTTTTTTGTTTCTTTAATTTCTTTTTCAGCAGGTTTATCATTTGTTTAAAGCAGGACTATTCATTTTTTGAGTTAATTTTGTATCCAGCCACTTTGTTGAAGATGTTCATCAGCTGTAGGAGTTTCTCTGATAAAATTTTTGGGGTCATTTATATATACTATCATATCTGCAAATAGTGATTCTTTGATTTCTTCCTTTCCACTTTGTATCCCCTTCATCTCCCTTAGTTGTCTTATTGCTCTAGCTAGAACTTCAAGTACTATATTGAATAGAAATGGAGAGAGCAAGCAGCCTTTTATTGTCCCTGATTTTAGTGGAATTGCTTTAAGTTTCTCTCCATTTAATTTGATGTTGGCTATTGGTATGCTGTATATTACCTTTATTATGTTTAGGTATGTGCCTTGTATTCCTGATTTCTCCAAGACTTTTAACATGAAAGGGTGTTAGGTTTTTGTCAAAGGCTTTGAAATTAAACACCAAAAGATTCCAAAACAAATAACCCAAAAATATGGGGTACAGAGCTAAACTAGAAGAATCTCTAATGGGCAAGAAGCATTTAAACAAATGTTCAATGTTCTTAGTCATCAGTAAAATGCAAATCAAAATGACTCTGAGATTCCATCTTACACCTGTCAGAATGACTAAAATAAAAAATTCCTATGACAGTATTTGCTGACGAGAATGTGGATCAAGGGGAAATAATCTATTGCTGGTGTGAGTGAAAACTTGTTTAACTACTTTGGAAATCAATTTAGTGCTTCCTCAGAAAATTTGGAACAGTTCTACTAAGACCCAGCTATACCACTCCTCGGGATATATCCAAAAGATGCTTCATCTTTCCACAAGGACACTTGCTCAACTATGTTCATAGCTACTTTATTTGTAATAGCCAGAAACTGGAAACTACCTAGATGTTTCTCAACTGAAGAATGACAAAGAAACTGTGGTACATTTACACAATTAAATAGTATTCAACTTTTAAAAACAAAGACATCACTAAATTTTCAGGCAAATGTATGGAACTAGAAAATATTATCCTGAATGAGATAAAACCTAGACCTAGAAAGACACACATGGTATATACTCACTTAGAAGTGGATATTAGCCATAATATACAGGATAACCATGCTACAATTCACAGACCCAAAGAAGCCCAGTAACAAAGAAGGCTCAAGAATCACTCCTGAATCTCATTCAGAAGGGGAAATAAATTAGACGACTGAAGTAGATGGAGGGAGGGAACTAGGTAGCAGAGGAAGTGGGGAGGAAGAAGGGTGGCGATCAAGTGTGGGAAGAAGAACTGAAAGGGAGAATGGAAATTTTGGGGGGGCATCTCTGAGATGGGGGAGGCTACCAGGACTCTATGGGGGTGACCCTGGTTGAGACTCCTAGCAGTGAGGAATATGTAGCCTGAAGTCACCATCTCCTGTAGCCAGAAGGGATTTCTATTGGAGGGAAAGGGACACCAACCCACCCATAAAACATTTGACACAAAATTTCTTCTGCCTACAAGAAGTGTAGCAATGAAGTTGAAGCAGAGTTTGAGGGAGTGGATAATCAATGACTGGCCCAACTTGAGACCCACCCCATGGGAGAAAGCCAACTCCTGACACTATTAATGATATTCTGCTATTCTTGTGGACAGGATCCTAGCATAACTGTCTTTTGAGAGGCTTCATCCAGCAGTTGATGGAAACAGATGCAGAGACCCATAGCCAAATTAAGGCAGAACATGAGGAGTATTGTAGAACAGTGGAAGGAAGGATTGAGGGAGCCAGAGCAGTCAAGAACAACACAAGAGGATCTACAGAGGAAAGTAATCTAGGCCTATGAGGGCTCACAAAGACTGAACTAGCAACAAAAGAGTATTCATGGGCTAGACCTCAGTCCCCTACACATATGTGGTAGATGCGCACTTGTTCTTCATGTGGGTCCCCCAACAACTGGAACAGGGTCTGTGTCTGTTGCCTTCCTATGGATCCTTTTACCCTAGCTGGGTTGCCTTGTCTGGCATCAGTGAGAGAGGAAGTACTTAGTCCTACTGTGACTTGATGTGCCAGGTTGGGTTGCTATCCAAGGGGGAATTCCCCTTTTCTGAGAAAAAGGAGAGGGGGAACAGGGAAAGAGGGATGTTAGAGTACTACTGGGAGGAGAGAAGGGTGAACTCTGTGATCAAGCTGTAAAATGACTAGGTAAATAAATGAATGGAAAAAGCACTTTTCTCTATAGGTTAAGCTGTTTCAGCATCAAGTACAAGAAAGCATTCTGTGTGCAACATCACCAGGAACTTGAGAGATGTGTAAACTATGGGGCCCTAACTCAGAAGACTGTCAGCTCAGAGAAGTGAGGGGAACCCAAACATCTAAATTTCAATCAGCCCTTCAGATCCTTAAGGAATAACCATGGGGACCACTGCTCTAGAACATCTAGAACAAATTTTCTTTCTTTTCTGGACATTTGGAACTAAAGAATGTTGGCTTGACCATCAACCACCACTTATACTGAGGATGATATAAGAGCTACTAAACACAGGAGTGAGAAAGATAAGCGCTAAAGTTCCTCAGTAGCTGATAGGTGGTGAGCCAAGGGATCAGCCTGCCTAGGACTGATCAGCAGAGCTGAGGACCTAGAAAGAAGGCTTTGATCTGTAGAGTCAATGCAATTGAGAACAGTATATAAACTTGCAACTAAGCACAAAGGGAGGAAAGAAAGAAGGAATAGAAGGAATGGGAAGAGAAAGGATGCTCACAAAGAGAGTGTGGGACTGACAATATGGATCTGTGAGTAAAGGTGCTTGCCTCCAAGCAGGACAGCCTGAGTTCCCTCCCGGGACTCACACTCACATGATAGAAGAACAGACTGACTCCCACAGTTGTCTTATGACAGCTACGTTCTCTCATTCTCTCTCTCCTTCACTTTCCATCCCTTCCCTCCCTTTCCCTCTTCTTCCTCCCTTTCCCTCTCCCGCAACATTCATATTTACCAGTTAAGAATTTGTAAAGGTGGGAGGGTTGAGGGGGAGGAGGGTGGAAGGGTGGGACAGGAGGGGGAAGTAGGGAGGGGATTGTGATTGAGATGTAACTTGAAATAAAAAATAAATTATAAAAAAATCTGTAAAGTTCATGAAAATCACTCAAGCACCTTCTGCAGGCATCACTATTGGGGAAAATGTGTGATGGAGAGATGGGAAAGATGGAGAATGAGGTGGAGAGATAGGAGAGAAAGTGAAGCGAAGGGTTCATACATTGTGGAGAAAGTTAGAACTAGAGACTCAGAACAAGCAGATATGAGGAGCCTGCACAACCACATGAGGCCATGGTGATGTCTTGGTCCAGGCTGTCTATAAGGGCCATGTCTGGTCCATAGTCCTTCTGGAGCACATGAAAGGACAGGTCCTGCAAAACCAATGCTTCAGGATCTTCATGGCACAGGGTAACAACAGGATATCTGAGAGGAGACCTGGTGAGGATCCATTATTGATAGTGTAGAAGCCAGAGGGCTCAAACAGACCAATGGCTCATTGCAATGAACATTTGCAAGTAAAGATGTGTGGCAAAAAGGGTATACTGTGTGACAACCTGTGATAAACTACAGCTTTCATTACAGGATGTTTTTATTTATGTTTTTAAATGATCTTATTTTATTTTGTGCAGGGAGTTGCAAGGGTGAAGAGCAGATTTGAAGAGCCTGGGGATGAATGAGATTGGGGTGTGTGATGTGAAATTCACAAGAACCTATAAAAAGTTAAAAAAAATTGTGAAGGCTAATTTAAAAAGAAGGTATCGTATGTTTTGTGATGTAGTGGAGACAATAGTTTTGACTCCTAAGCCATTCAAGCACTTCTGAATCCTAATTGCTTCACTACTTCAAACTCAGGACACTTATTGCTAAAATGAGATCTACTCTTATTTTCTTCTCTTTCATTGTAGCTGGTATATCACACTTGACTGAGTGGTAGGAGCTGAGACACAGGTCCACCCTTGGGCTACTGACTTAATGTCTTTGGTAGGTAGACTAGTTATACATTATTCACAAATTTCTTCCACTTAACATCCTCTTTGTGTCTGGAACTTTGCCCTTCTTATAAAAATCAAGTTCCACTACAAACATGTTAATGCCCACAGAAGAGGTTAAATGTGACACTGGATTTTGTTTCTTTTCAAAGGCAAAGTAAATATAGGTTCTACATATTTTCATGTTTACTTTGTGTACCCTACCTGGGCCAAAAAGGTGGGCACAAATTGTATCATAAATCACCAACATTAATTAGGTTGTTTGGCGGCATAATTACAGAAGCACTGCACTATGAAAAGCAAGCAGGAAAAATTGCTTTTGGTCAGCACTCAAGACCAAATTATTTTCCTTAATTTTTAAAAATAGGAAGTGCATTTTGAAACCTCTGATCCTTCCTCATACCTTTTTACTTCTCATCTTATGGATTTAGTTTTGAGGCAACATTATTTATTTATTTGCTTACTTTTGCTGAATAAATTCAGGATCTTAGTGGGTTGAACAAGGCTCACTTAAATGTGGGAGGACAAGGCTATTTAGTGAGTCAATAGACTTTAATACCAATCTCCTGTGAAAGTACCTGGGTGATAGTTTCAGACCACTGTGAACCACATTGATCTGGTCACTACTGAGCCTTCCAGTTACATCTGAGAATTGACACAAGATCTTTGCAAAGCAAAAGAGGTGCTGGTGCTTCACACATGGTGTCTTTCTTCTCTAATTACTACAGAACAACGATTGTCCCCATATACGACAAGATTTCTTTCTGCCTCTGGTTTTAAGACTGTTTTTTTCTTTCTCTGTCATGCTTCTCACCTCCTTTGCCAGATGAACACAGACTCACTGTAGGACTCCAAGGTCATACCTACAGTGAAGACCATCTACTTCCATATACAGTCTCGTGCTCTTTGCTGAACTCTTATGAATTCCCATATACTATTTATCAATATACCCCTCAAAGTTATTTATTCAATAGTCATTTTCTTGTATTTTTCATATGTGGCAAAGGAAAGGTGTAAAACAAACTCAATAATTTTATTCACAGATCTGTGAACTCCACAAAATAGCAAAAATTCTTCCTTGATAGTGAGTAGAAATTCAGAATATGTTTAGAGATCATCAACAAGGCAAAGGCCAGCCACTATTGAATACCCATTTTCAGTCTGGGCAAGCACCTTATTTTTGCCAATATATTTAATGGTTAGAACAATCCTTTGCAATTGATATCAATCCATCTGTATTACATTTAGAATATCGGAGACATACCAAAGTTAATTAGTTTGCTCAAGGTTACTACCCACCAAGAAGGAAAGCCAAGGTTTGATACCCTCCCCAGTTCTGTGTTATTTTAAAGGCCATAGAAGCTGCCTCCCACAGATATGATTTATGTTGAAATAGCAGGAGCAGCTGGATAGAAAATTTAGAATGACTAATAATTATTCACATCTGAATAGCATTTGAGCATTTGTACAGTATTTCAACATCAATGGGGGCTTCTAACTATATTAAACAAACTATATTCTTCTCACTGAGAGAAATCACAAATAAAATACAAATAAACTGAAGGAAAGCCCATATAATTTTTAATAAGCAATGATAACAGCCATCAGTTTTTGGTCAGCATTTTGCTATTTATTACCTGACTGTCATTTTGTGTGTGTGCATATGTATGTAGGATGCTATACATAATGTTTCTTTGATACTTTATCAATAAATATCAATGGCATTTTTCATGTCCACAATGATATTTGATTTTGAAGTTGTGCTGTGAATTAATTTGTAGGTAATTATGTGGGTTTTACTTTCATATAACACTGCATATTAATTTTTCTCCCAAGAGAATAATAGATGGACAACTTGTTGCTTAATATCTGAATCCTCTTTAGCTTGTTGGCATTCACCTTTCCCACTATAATATAAGAACGTAATTGTTTATATTAGACCATCTCACTGCATTCTCTCTTCTGTTCAGGCAGACTCCACATAGTTTCCTGCTTTAGTCTCCTTTGGAAGCCAAAATATAAAGATTCCATGTTTCTCCCCATGTTGGCTCCTGCACAAGGTTATTTTGACTTGTACATATTTAAAGTCTTCAGTGAATTAACTGACTTTATATTTTCCAATTAAATTCAACACATATTATTGTTCATGAGACAAATTATTCAAGATATTAAAAATTGTTTTGTTTGAAAATATCAGTTACTCAAGATTTTGAAACTGTTATCGTCAGAGTACTTGATATCTATTGACTTGTACCTTCATGTATAATACTGTTGAGTATTGCTAGAAGTATGTACAGATATCTCATCCAGATCTCAATAGTAATTTAGAACTCCTTTTTACTTGAAAGTATTGGATCTCAAAATTATCTGTGCATGCATGGCTATTCTGATGATGATAGTCATCAAGGACAACCCAAGATAAGTGTCAATCAACTACTCACAATGATTTGGGGAACTCAGAATTTACCTCATTATCACCTTAAATATCACCTTTATTTCCAATGATGTCTGAAATACCTTGAAGAAGTCATGGTGGCCCTCTGAAAATTATTTTGGGTTCTCATTTAATAACTTATATCACAATAAACTGTAGATGATATTTTTTGCTACACAACAAATTAGCATAATCCCAATAGATGAACACTGCATATTCAATTTTATCAAAGTTTCTGTGCATCAGGAATTTAGGCCTGACATGAAAGAATCTTATGTAAAATTGCAATCAAGGTGTCAGCCCAAGTTAAATTCTCATTTGAGGAATGGATGAGGAAACTTTAGCTTTGAAGGTTCTTCAAAAATTTTGTTTGTGGCTATTGTGAAGGGAGTTGTTTCCCTGATTTCACTCTCAACCCATTTATTTGTTGTATAAAGAAGGGATTTTGATTTTTTTGAATTAATTTTGTATCTAGCCACCTTGCTGAAGGTTGTTTAGCAGCTGTAAGAGTTCGTTGGTGGAAATTTTGGGGTCGCTTATGTATACTATCAAATTGTTTGCAAATAGGGATAATTTGACTTCGTTTCTAATTTGTATCCCCTTGATCTCCTTTAGTTGTCATATTGCTCTAGCAAGAACTTCAAGTACTATATTGAAGAGATATGGCAAAAGTGGACATCCTTGTCTTGTCCCTGAATTTAGAGGAAATGCTTCAAGTTTCTCTCCATTTAATTTGATGTTGGCCACTGGCCTGCTGTATATTGCTTTTATTATTTCAAGGTACGGTCCTTGTATTCCCGTTTTTTCCAGAACTTTTAGCATGAAGGGGTGTTGGATTTTGTCAAATGCTTTTTCCGCATCTAGCGAGATTATCGTGTGTTTTTTTTCTTTCATCTTGTTTATATGGTGAATTATGTTGATGGATTTTTGTATGTTGAACCATCCCTGCATTCCTGGGATGAAGCCTACTTGATCATGGTGTATGATACTTTTGATGTGTTTTTGAATTTGGTTTGCTAATATTTTATTAAGTATTTTTGCATCTATGTTCATGAGGGAGATTGGTCTGAAGTACTCTTTCTTAACCATCAGAGAAATGCAACTCAAGACAACTCTAAGATTCCATCTCACATCTGTCAGAATGGGTAAGTTCAAAAGCTCAAATGACAACACATGCTGGCAAGGGTGTGGAGAAAGGGGAACCCTTCTCCATTGCTGGTGGGAATGCAGGATTGCGCAACCACTATGGAGGTCAGTCTGGCGATATCTTAGAAAACTTGGAATAGCTCTGCCTCGGGACCCAGCCATACACTTTTGGGTATACATCCAAATGCTCCTCATCAAATCACAAGGAAGTTTCTTCATCTATGTTCATAGCAGCCTTATTTGTAGTAGCTAGAAATTGGAAACAACCCAGATGTCCCTCAACCGAAGAATGGATTAAAAAACTGTCGTGCATCTACACAATGGAATACTACTCAGCTTCAGAAACAAAGAAATCATGCAATTTGCAGCCAAATGAATGGAACTAGAGAAGCTCATACTGAGTGAGCTAACCCAGACTCAGAAGGATATACATGGCACCTATTCACTTATAGTCGGATTTTAGCTATATACTACATGATATCTATACTACAACCAATGCACCAAAGGGAACATGAACATAGACTTTTCTTTTTCTCCCTGTCAATGAGACACGTTTCCCTACTGGTGCTGTCTTGTAGGCCCCCAGTGAATGAGGAAGCTCTTGTCCCTCATATGACTGCTGAACTAGGATTGGGGACTGTTATGTAGGGGCACTCCACTCCAGAGGAGTGGGATGGAAGGGTTAGGGGGTAGACGGTGGGAGGGTGGGACTGGGAGGGGTGGAAAGAGGACACTATGATGGAGATGTAACCTGAAGCAATAAATAAATAAATTTAAAAAAAGCAGATAGGAAGGTGAGGGAGAATAGGGTAGGAGTGTGGCACTGGGAGGGGGAGGAGGGGGACTGTGATTGAGATGTAACTTGAAGAAATAAATAAATGTTAAAAATAAAAAAAGAAAAAATTTTGGATATATTATATTTGTATGTAGAATTCATGGTGGCATACTTCAAAGTCAGCCATACATTTGAGTGAAGACTGTTCCAACAGTCATATAATGTAAAAATCATCAATATGATATTCACTTTAGTCAAACATTACTGCTTAGAAACAAGTTTCAGTTTCTTCTAAGTATCTGCAAAGAAAGGGTATTATACTGGGCAGAAATTCCAAAGAGTAGAGATGATGAGGAAAAGGCTACCACTACCTGGAATTGTATTTACTACACTGTACTCTAGCCTCAAATGACTCATGTTCTTTCCACTTGTAAAATGCCTTTATCTTCCCCTAACATTTCTGAGAGTCTCATTTTCCTACTAAGTTAGAGTAAAAATAAAAAGAAGTCATCATATAATTCAAGGCCATATGGTTAATATTACTGTGTGTAACGTGCTAATTTTAGGTGCTAAGAGAACTTTTTTATGTCTAAAGACCTATAACACTACAGAGACAGTTCACCTAACACACATGGATGAGGCAAATAGAGAGTGACTGACACACATAAATGAATTTGGTTGAAAATGAAGGAAAGTGAAGGTGTGTATGAGAAACTCATTCACAGGAGTTGTGAATCCAGATGGTACACCAGTATTGGGAATTCAAGGTATAGGCATCAAGGCTGAGAATAATCCTCCTTGATTTTGTGTTCTACTCTCTTGTTTTCAATTCCTTCTGAGCTCTTGTTCATAAAGGGTAATGTGTGTTCAAAGGAATTGTCATAGCAACATATCTCCTGCAGGTAGACTTTCAGGAATTTAATAAACTTTTAATTTTGTACTGCCTTTTTGTATCTAAGGAGGCACATTTTTGATAAAAATAATTTTAGAAAGACTCCATGCTTCTCCCAATGATTTAAAAAATGTTCCCTTTATTAGACAAAATGATGTGTACATATCATTTCAGTATATTATGTTCTCTGCCCTGACCTCCTATGGAGAAGACTGAGGCACTATGGTCATGAAGAAGATCTCTGAGATGACATTCTTTAGAAAGGATCCTTTATGTGACACAACATATTGACATTTTGAACTCTCTAGATGTTTTAATAAAAGCTTATAAATTATTTCCTTGGGATTTCTTTTCCACCTTACTTAGTTTTATCATCTTTTGCCTTCTGAAGACACTGGAATTTTCCAGATCGAATGGGTGCTGCCCCTTCATCCTTATTGTCTTTCTCCTCCTTCTCAACTTGTTTTTTCCTCTACTTCTTCTCTTCTATTATTTCATATTTTATCATTATTTTCTTACATTTTGTTACAACCAGTAGGAGCAACTAAGTAGTACTTCACCACTTTATTTAGAAGTCGAGTCCGGTTCATATTCAAGTTTATCATGTAATTCGGTTTTCCCCATAACTTCAGGAATACTTTTATTTATGTGTCTTCAACTATACAAAATGGATCCATCTTCCTTCAGATTGCAATATCTTATTTCCCACCCTCTGAGCTCTCAGTAGCCACATCCTCCAGGGTCCAACTTTCATTGTACAAGTTTGTATCAAGTTTTTCTAATTCTCCTCCAAATTCTATTAGTCCCTTAAAAATACTGAGTTATAAAAATACTTCTGTATTTGAATTTATAACACTGGGGTTTAACTTTCACAAATAGAAAAGATATATTAGCTTTCTATTTGTGAAATTACCATGAGCTCAGAGTCTCAAACAACAACTTTGTTTATCTCATGTTGTCTCTTGGTCAGTGTTCTCAACCCTTTGGGGATCAAAGAAACCATTCACAGAGGTCAACGAAGACCATTAAAAACATAGATATTTACATTACAATTTGTAATAGTAGCAAAATTACAGTTATAAAATAGCAATGAAATAATTTGATGGTTTGGTATTTACCACAACACGAGGAACTGTATTAAAGGGTTGGAACATTAGGCAAGTTGAGAACCGCTGCTCTTAGTTATGATTTTGAGTGCTGCTCAGAAGGGTTCTGCAAAGTTGCCATCAAACTGTCACCCAAAAGAGAACGCAATCTAGCCTGAGATAGAGTTTATGGAACCCATCTTAAGATATCTGAAGAGGTAACACTATGTAGAATAATCAGGGAATTAAATATAGGTGAATATTTAACTGATGGTGCAGACAGAGTGGCACTTTAAACCTAAGGATGTGAAAAAGTCTGAGAAAACAAATTGTGTATTACTTTGTAAAAACATAAAAGATTTTGATTGTAAGACTCATAAGTTGTAGAAAATTATGAGACAATTGATTTCCTGAAAATGACACAATGTTTGTATCAGGAACACAAAACCCATATAGTTTAGTAAAGAGCAATATATATTCAATAACAAATGGGAAAGAAGAATGAACACATCAGAAAATAAAAAATGCAGATAGCTAACTATATATATGGAAAAGTTGAATTTTATAAATTTGAAATGAACCTATAATAATGTACCCACTTATTCTATTAGCAAAATTAAATACATTCTGAATTAGTAAAGAGTTGTCAGTTGGCCTCTTTCTTGAAGTTGATAAGTGGAATGGCTGTCCTCACAGCAGTGTGCTGATCTATAGACTAAACTTCAAAATTAGACATATAGTGTTATGTAGTAATTCCTCTTCTGGAAGTTTGTTGTAATGAAATAACCAGGAATGCAGAAAAGATACATACACAGCAATGTTCTTAAAGCACTGTTCAAAAGAAGAAAGCATTTGAAAGGAGTCTGAACACTCATCAGGAGGGGATGTTGAGAAAGCTACGGGATATTACACTCATTAAAATAATATCTAAGATGAATATTTAATAATGTAGAGAGATACTGTGATCGGTTAGAAAATTCAGGATGCAAAATTGCTTTAGTTGAGAAACATACACCAAACAATTTATGATTAGGATGAAATGCATGAAGATGCTGCTGCTTATCGTCAGGAATTGGAATTGTTAGTGTAGTATAATATTCTCAGACAAAAAGACCATTACCTTATTTTGAAGCCTTTTCAAAATTCTAGATTATTATGCTTTTTAATGTGTATGGTAAAGCAAGAAGTCAATATTGGAACACGTCACAAACAACCTGAAGTGGCATCAATCAGAGATACTTTTTGGTGCTCATAGTAGTTACTTGATGAAGTTGGTACAAATGGAGAAAAGAGGCTGATGTCACACATAGTAATTATTCCTCATCTTGACCTTATAACTTCCAGAGCAGAATGTTATAATAATTACCACACATTCAGTAAGAACCTTTTCTTAAATAAAGTAAGCTAAGTAAGTGTTATTTTGGTTTGGTTTTGGTTGTTTATTCACACTGGGGACACACAACCCCTTCGAGGAATAAGAAAACACATGCAATAATTTATATAAATGGGCATTCTTGGCTTATGCTAAAATTCTGTCTGAGGATCACCTTCTACCCCTTCTCCCATCTATCCTTCTCCTCCCTTGTGGGGGCCCTACATATCAGACCCCCTCAGTTCATCAGTCACATGGAGACTAAGAGCTTCTTCTTGCTCTGGGGCTTGACATGGCAGCTCAGCTAAGGTAAAGTGTCCAGTAATAGGTAACAAAGTCCATCACTGAGACTGTCCCCCTGTATGATGACTAAGTTGCCTGTCATCTAATTTGTATAGAGGGGATTTTGGTCTAGTTTAAGCTTTTATCTTCTTCTTTTGGTTAGTGTTTCACTCTCTGTAAGCTTCTAGGGGCCTAGATTGGTTGGTTCTGTTGATCTTCATGTGTTGACCTTGACCCCTCCCTCTCTTATATAGGACTCCCAGAGTACCACCTAATGTTTGACTCTGTGTCTCAGCATCTGCTTTGTTCTGCTGCTGGGTGGAATGTCTCATAGGATAATTATGCTAGGTTCCTGTTCCTTTGGGTATGTGGGTTGAAGGATCATTATCCTATACTATATGTCTAAAATCCAATTATAAGTGAATACATGCCATATGTGTCTTTCTGGGTGTATCCATTTGATCTCCTTTAGTTGTTTTATTGCTCTTGCTAGAACTTCAAGTACTTTTGATATGCAGTTATTTTATTTGTTTTATTTGCAAGGTGTAATGGTTTCTTTTTTTACTTTTCTTTTTTTTTTTTTGGTGTTCTCTAGATTTTATTTTCTTCTTGAAAATAAACAAATGAATTTTTGTACCTTGAAGGAAGCTAAAGTTGAATATTCCAAAAAATATGTTAGAACTAAACAATTAATAAAAACCTCAAAACCTCACATTTTCTTGGGTCCTTCCTTCTGTCTGTGTAGAGAGAGAGGGGGCTAGATATTTTTGTTAGCAATCTAATAGCAGACTTCCTAGTCAAAAATCTGTGGTATGTCTTAGATGGGGAATCTTATGTGCTATTGCTCTTAGAAGAATATAGTAGTTGCTTTGCACTACAATTAAACACTCAAATCTTTGTTTTTAATGCTAATTTTCATAAAAAAATCTACACAAAACATTTCAGAAAGTGTGACTTAAGGTACATTCAGCCCTTGGTTGGAGATTAAAGTTAGCCCTTTGTATTCACTGTGATGGCATTCATAGTCTCTCTGTCTGGACCTGTGTCTTTTTGGGCATCTCACTGTAGTTACACAGTGTCTACTGTCAGGTCTTAACCAAACCTTTTTCAAAATTGCTCATAAGAAGATAACAGTTTTCTCTTGTTTGCTTCCATGAAATTACTTCCAGGCTTATACTTATTTTGCTGTGTGTTTTGGCTGGAGGGGAAGCCAATGTCATTTGGCCAAGCCCAACATTAATAGAGTGTGTAAATACTGTTGTTTTCTCGGGGAGATGGCCAGTTTTGGTTTCCATGTGCTTCCGTAGTTTTAGAGAAGAAATTTTGATCATCTCTACAAAGAGGCATACTCAGACTGAAAATAAGTAAAGGGGAAAAAAGGAAGATAGCTAAGGTCTTAACTAGGTAGCTGCAGTGGGATGGAGAGACATGTTTTTTACATCTTTGAGTCTAATCTGTGGTGTCAAAAATAAATATATTAATGAACAATGCCAAATTGTTCCTACAGTTCTCATCTTTTTGGTATTCTCTAGATTTTATTCTCTCCTTGAAAATAAATAAATGAATTTTTTAAGCTTGAAGAATGGTAAAATTTAATATTCCACAAAATGCATTGAAACTAAATGATTAAAAAAAAACACACATTTTTTTTGGTCTCCTTCCTCTGTCTATGCAGAGAGGGGAGCCAGATATTTTTGTTAGCATTCTAATGAAGACCTCCTAGCCAAAAATCCATGCTGTCTTACATGAGGAATCCTTTGTGTGATTGCTCTCAAAGAATGTAGTAATATTTCTATGTTATACTATAGCAAGCAAGCTTGTGATTGATGAATTTCCTATGTAATGGGTGGAAAATATCAGTTTATATATACAGCAATTGAAGATAGTGTGTATGAGCATGTGGCAGTGTTTGAATGTATGGGGGTGTGAAATAATGTGCGTGTTATGGAGGGAGCTTTGAATGAGCAAGAGAGGAAATGAGAGTGCACATAAGCGTGTGAGTTAGAGTGCATGATGGGAGAAAGTATAAACATGTACATGAGAATGTCAGTGTTTCAGAGATAGTGTACATGGCATGAGAAAATATGGGCATACACATAAGTGTGTGTGTGTGTATGTGTGATGCATGTACAGTGGTCTAGGAAGGTTGAACAATAATCCAGGATTATTATTCATCTCTTGGAAGTATGGCAGTTTAAATCCTAAATAATCTAGAAAGAACACATCTTTCCAGACCCAAGAAAGTAGACAGAGTGTTTCCCCTGAATATTGAAAGGCCTATGGGAGAAAAGGTGCTGGCCCAGATGAAGGACATTTTGGGAAGCTTCTTTCCTAAGTAACTAAAGCATTTTCCAGAGGGTTTTGAGGAAAAGGAATTTTGAGTGTTCTTTTGCAATGATTGATGCTGCTACACATTTTATAAAAAAATTACCTTACCTCTGATGGTATAGTAATGATTACGATTTATAATCTTCAAAGTAGTGCCCATTCTTTTATCTTCTTCTCAGGGTATGGTCAACATGTGTGATGTCCATCTGAGTCTCTCAGTGGGTAATCTGGAATATGTTTTTCTTCCACACCCCCCTCTCTGCACCTTATGTTCAGAATCTGTCTGATGACAGGCTGATGAGGGAGGTTTCTTTTATGAGACTGATTAGAACAGTGAACAGTCAGAAAAAAAGCATTTTTTCTTGTTGAGCTTTCCCATATGATGGAGGCCCACAATGAACCAAGTTTCCTTTCACTGGTTTGTGTATGAGAAAAGAGAAACTTAAAGACACATGTGAAATATGGCAAAAGGGTCTTAGAGAGCTTTGTGCTTTTATGTTAATTGGGAACAACATCCTCATAGTATTAGCATTTTTTACCACTTGCCAGTTTGAAACCGAACTTTTAAGTTATTATTTAACTCTTATTTATTTATTAC
>CAJQZJ010032499.1:1756756-1784811 GCA_907164525.1 Lophiomys imhausi | reverse complement strand
TCAGAAGAAAACAGATCAGACACCAAAGAAGACAAGTAGCCCAGATGATCCAGCCTTGCAGACTTCCTTAATAGCTGTTTCCTCCAAAGTCTACAACCACAACAACACAAAATCGCTACAATTGTTCAGCTCCACAGACTGCTCCAGCCAGAAATTCAGTAAAGCCCTAAAGTTCAGCTTCTGTCTATGAACTTCTTAGGACATTTAAATAGCTGAGCACAAAAGGACTGAACATCAAATGATTCTATTAACATTTTAAACCATTTTTCCATTCTTATTTGAGCCCCAAACAAGTTTACTATGTCCCAAATCAGCAGGAAGTAATTTTAAGAGAGTGATGTCCCATCCCCAGAAGGTGGGGAGGGTGTTTTTCCCCCTTTGGTCATTTGATGGATAATAGAAAATCTTCTTATTTAGGAGAAGAGACTACAAGTTGTTAAATGGGTTTTGGAGTTAGACCCAGGGACTTCTCTCTTTTCCTTTTCTGTATCCTTCTTTCTCTCCTATGTAGGAGTGAACAGATGTGAGAAAAAATGGAACATAGACATAATATAGGAAAGATCAAGAAAAAAGGACAGATTATTGAATATGCCCTTATACCTTTGTATATTGATACAAAATTGATATTATATTTGGCTAAATTGGTATTGAGCTTTGTATATTGATGCAAAATTAAGATTGTATTGGACTACATAGGCATTGATCTTTGTATATTGATACAAAATTAAGATTATATTTGGCCACATTAGTATTGATCTTTGTATATTGATACAAAATTAAGGGTAATGCTTCTTAAAGGTATTGTACCTAGTAATGGTTAAAAAATGCAATGTGAAGTTTCGGCCTTTTGCTACCAACTGTCATAAACTGTTTAGGATAATTAAGAAATGCAAACTAGTAGTCATGCAAGCTTTTCATTTTGTTAGATACTATGACAGTCTATCACAGTTATCACAGCTACTCAGAAATCAAGTTGCTAAGAGACAAGCAACTTTTGCATATCTAAATATAAGAGATAGATAGGGCATCTTCAAAAACCTCAAGAAATCTGCAGAACATGGCATTCAAAGATGTTTTCTTAACTTAAGATTTTTTGATATTGAGACATGTCAGCTCCTGACAGCACCTCCTGTTCTACTCCAAGTAGAAGATGAACATCGAAGAATCTCCAGTGGGAGATGGCTGAATTAGTGGCAAGCCTATCTTTTGGCAAGAAAAACCCCTTGCTTCAACTGTAGACAGAATGCTGTCCAAAAAGGACAAAACTTGGAAGCAGGTAAGTCGACAGCTTAGCTCTGCCAAGACAGGGTAAGCAAGTCCTTCATAATTCCTGCTCTACAATCAATGTCTGTCAGAGAAATGGGGCCAAACAGCTGAAGATTGATGCTGTAATGTATGGAGAGAAAATGGGAGCTGTCCAGGCAGCCACTGGTATGTCATTTCTTAGTTTTGGAAGCTGCAGGCCCTGCACTTCCTATATAATCAGATATATTTATCCCTCTCAGGTCTCTGAGGTGGTTGAAGAATGGATAGCTAGAGTCTCTTAGTTAAATTTTGAGTTGTTTAGGAGTCAAGAGGGTGTTCTGCATCTAAGAAGATGTTTTTAAAATTGTGAGGCAAGTTAGTATGAAAGCTGAGTTAGATATAGAACTTTAAACTCATGGAGATGGTTAGATAGTAGAATGTTAAAGTCAGGTGCCAAATACATATGGACTGGACATTGGGAATGCATGCTAAGCCATATAACTCTCATAATTGTGGCCTATTTATTTCTGTTATTTTGTATTGTATTTATTGTTATAAGAGAAAGAACCATTTGTTGGACTGAAAGGGGGAGCTGTTGGGGGAAAAAGATATACCTTAAACCTAGAAAAAAAAGGGAAGAGGATGGGGGTTGAGGGGGAAGAGGGTGGGAGGGTGGGACTGAAGGGGGAGAAAAAATAATCTATTATTATATGATGAATCTTGCTCTTTGTTCTATTTTCCTTGTTCTTGGGAGAAATGTATTTCAGTGTTTTCATTTTTTAACTCTTCCTACTGAATAATATATTGTTCAGAGTGTTAAAGGAGAAAGAGAAAATGCAAGTTTATGTAGAAAATTCCTTATTAGTTTTCTGGAAGAATTTGAAAAATGTCTTTACTTATAGTGTGTATAGTAACACACAGATGCTCTTTAATGGCATAATTTGTCATAAAAATTGCTAAATGTTGAAATTCTACAAAACAGTTTTTCACAATAATGCTGACTACAATTGATATAATCCATCCAACTATTGGTTCAACCTTTTGTGTTTTAAGATATACAGACATCACTAGACATAACTAAACTTGCATGAGCACAAAACCTCGCTGTCCATCATATTTTATTTGGTTAGCTAGAGAACCAACATAGGACATAATGTTATGGTTCAATATAAATGCCCCTCATAGGCTTACGTGTTTGAATATATGGACTCTGGTAATATGCCTATTATGCATATTGTGTTTGGGAAAGTCACAGAACCTTGAGAAGGTAAAGCCTTGCTGGGGAAGTAGGTCACAGATCCTGGCCTTTAGGGATCGTAGACCTATTCAACTTCCTGCTTACTCTCTGTTTTCTTATTGCAGATGCCGATTTGTTACCACTCTGTCTTCTTCTCTTGGCAGCATTGAGTATGTGGTACTGATGTTGCAGACATGAAAGATGTAGGAAGCTATGGAGTATTGCAACACAGTTCCAGAGAATTCCTGAGGCTAGGATTTGTACTGCAGGGTTAGTGTCCCTGAAAGAAAGTCTTTAGAGGTCATGGTATGAAACTGTGAAGAAGAAGTCTAAGTTCATCTTCCAACATCCATGTACTGTGGGACCATGAGATGTTAGGGTTTTTAGGGCTATGGTTCATCTGCTGAAGAAAACTGAAGACATGGTGTCGAGTCTGTCTGTGAGAACACTATATGTGCTTCAGGCTTCAAAACTAAAGGAGTGGGGAAACCAGTCTCTTTAGAACCCATGTAATTTTTTTCACAATTCCCAGATGTTGGACCTGGAACTGCAGGATTTGTCACCTGTAATCCCATCCCTGCAATGTCAGTTTTACTAAATTCAATATTTCCTTGATATGCTCCTGGTTACTTTTTTTTGGACTTGAAGAGTTTATTCAGTGTTATTCTATATTGGAAGTATATAACTTAAACAAAAGTACAGAGTATCACTGTCAAGCGGTTTTCTTGAGTCTAGGGGAGACTCTGAACTTTGGGTTTTTAAACATTGTTGGCACTGTTAAAAACTATAAATATGTCTGGTTGAATTGAATTCAGTTTTTATTAAAAGATGGTCAGGAGCCTGTAAGACACAGGGGCAAATGTGGTTTGAGTGTTAACTATTCCCCAAAGGCTCATGTGTTTGAATACCTGGTGCCCAGCTGGCAGTGCTGTTTGGGGTGCTTTTTGGGGTGCTGTTTAGTCCCTTCTCTGCTTTTTGACTGCAATTGTTATGAGATCATCCTGTCTTCTGTTCTTGTCACAACGCCTTTTCCATCTGCTTCTGTGGCTCCTTCCAACCAATTGTGAAATAATCAATCTCCTTACACTGGGAACCAATGTAAGCTCTTCCTCCTTCAAATTGCTCTTTGTCGGATGTTTTTTTTTTTTTTCACAGCAACAATTAAATTAACTAAAACATGCTGTGATGAATATGAATTTTTCATTGAATATTTGCATCTTCCTGTTCCTTCCCAGGGGCTTCATGAATCTGCAGATTATATAAAAAAAATTCAGAGCGGCATAGTTTGAGTGGTAAAATTATATATTGGATAAAGAACATCTGAGATATAAATGCAACTGCGTGCTATTCAGTCTTCAAAAGGAAAGACATACAGCTATTTGCCTTTACATGGATTAACCCAGAGCACATATTAATATCTGAAATAAACCAGTCACAGAATGACAAATACTATGGATGATTCCTTTATATGAGGTTTCTGAAAGAGTCAATCTCATAAAATCACAGAGTGAAATGGAAGAAAGGTTGCCAGCGGCTAGAGGGAGGAGAAACTGGAAAGTTAGACCCCTTGTTATGCAAAATGAGTAAATTCTAGACATCTGAGATGCAAGATAGTGACACAGCACTTTACAGTTAACAGTATAGATTATATGGTTTGAGAAACTGGATAGATTTCCTGTGACATTTTACCATCTCCCATCTTTCTTAAGTCAGAAAATACTGGAAAAGTTTGAGGTAATAAATATGGTACTACCATGGTTTGATGATAATATCATAGATATATAATTATATACAGATACTTTATGATACAGATTGAATGCATGCAATTTCATTTATCAGTTATCCTTTAACAAAACTTGAAACATTAATATATTAAATATTACTGCATATAGCTCAAACTTAGTTTGGAAGTCACATTATTTATTCCAGCTGGTACTTATTTAAATCATATGGAAAAGACTGGATTAACAAACATCTTTAAAAATTTTTGTCATGTGTTCTGCATTGTAATCAGTAGCACTTTATGTATTCAAATATATTATTCTGCCACCAGAATGACAAAGGGATCCATAGCACAAAGCTTTGAAAACTTTTACGCTAGGCACTGTGAGCTGTAGCTTTTGATTCTTTCTTCTTATTTGAGATGTATATTTACTGGGCACTTTGTAAGCTTCCAACACATAAATCCACGGGATTTGGTAACATGAGCCATGTGTCTATTCACATCTGGAAGGCCTAGCATTCATTCACTCTCTCATGTTTTATCACTGCCAGGACCACTACCTGTTCCAAAACTCATCTTGGTTCTAGTTGCCTGTATACTTAACCTCTTCTCTTATGTTAATTTATTGCACACATGCTTATCTTGTAGGTAGTATGAAACACTAGCTTTTTTTTTTTACATTTATTTATTTCTTCAAGTTACATGTCAATCATAGTCCCCTCCCTACTCCCCGTCCCAATCCCACCTCCTACCCTCTTCCCCCTCATCCTCTTATCTGCTTTTGTGTGTGTCTTTTCAACTTATTAACCTTTGCTAATAAGTTATTTTACAACCCGTGCCTCAGTTGGTTCATATACATGATTATCTTCTTTTATTGGCTGGTAGTAAAGATTAAATGACTTAATATCTGTTAAACCCTTAGGTAGGTATCATTAAAGCACAATGAATAAATATTTGCTGCCAGATGACTATGAGTTTTGTAACTGTGTAATACAAAATTGTAATTTTAAAAGACAAGACTTTTAGAAAAGGAGGTTGGTGTAATATATTACCCATAATAAATTTTGCTTTACTTTACCTTCTTCCAGTTGATGCTAAGGCAACCAAGCAATTTTGAGGCCCTCACTGACAAATGCAGACCAAGCTAACAGTAGTTGGTCAATGACCTACACCTCTTGTATCCCTTATTGGGCCTTGTATCTTGGTGCAGAGGTTTAGAAATCCTATATTTTCAATTTTATAGCTAAGATCCTGAAGCACTGTGACTTAATTTTCCAATGAAAAGAGGCTAATGGATTTGATTTCCGTCTCTCATGTTTTTAGGCATGAGACATATTTTTTCTCTTTAGTTTTGTGTATCTAGATTTTAATTTGCCTTCACCCTTCCCAGTGTCTCTGCTACCCATCTTCAGAAAGTTTACAGAAAGCCTTATCTAATAGCATAATTTTCTTAGATCAAGAATTCAGATTGTTAGAAAAATAGATTAAAAAAAAAGACTTATTTATTTATTTGATGTATGAGTACTCTATCTGCATGTACACCTGCAGGCCAGAAGAGAGCACCAGCTCTCATTATAGATAGTTGTGGCCACCATGTGGTTGCCAGGAATTGAACTCAGTACCTCTGGAAGAGGGGTCAGTGCCCTTAACCTCTGAGCCATCTCTCCAGGCCCCCAAAATAGACTGGTATTTACTCCATCACCATAATTTTCTGAGAGCGTGATTGTGGAGATGACTTGCTTAAGACTTGACTGTTTTATAAGGTCAACAGTAACAACAGAAACAGTAGAGTGCTGATCTCCAAAATGTAATACATGAACTGAAACAATTTCCAGCAGTTAGTACTGTCTATTCAATAGCTAGAATATACACATGTGAGAACCAAGGAGTAGAAATAAAACTTGAACATTTTACCACAACCCCAAGGGATCGTCTCAATTTGGATCAGGCAGCAAAACTTGAGTTTCTTCTGAAAAAGAATTCCCTTTCCCTGAAATGAAGTCCTTCTATTACAAGACAGAAAAGCTATAGACTGCATGATAAATTCTAGGCTGGGATTAAATTTGCTTTCTTCAGATTTGACATGGAGATTGAAGAGCTAGGAAAGAAATAACCTGTTAAGATATGTACCAACAAGACTGGAGCCATAACACAAAGGTAAGGGAGATGGGGAGGGACTTGGATTTGTATTGGTTCTTTCATGGCCAGTGGTGTTGGCAAACAGGCAATAATCATATTCAGCAAACACAACTGAACATTTAACTCTCCATACAAGCTCGTGTTAAAAAATTGTCATACTTTATATTTTAAACTAAAAGTAGAAATTGAATAAAGGCAAAGGCAAAACAAAATAAATCAGGAAACTGAGGCCCATTAACTCTTGAATCTGATGCTAAGTTTAGTGGAACATCTCTTAGACACTGCATGATTTCATCATATTTGCAGAATGAATGAAAATTTCTTGTCAGGGGAGAGTTTGTAGATCTATGCTATTGTTCTGTTATGAAGGGATTTGTTTCAGGGTCGGCACTAGACGAGTTTTCTTTAGTGTCTGTTCATTGACTATTTAATTTCTACTCATATAAAGTGGGTTATGAGGTAAAGTTAAAGATGAAAAAAAAAGTTAGTCAATTTCCTATCATATAAATTCATGTTAAGAATTGTACAATCACTAAAAGGTGGCTTACTTCATTGTTCCACATATTCTTGGTTTTAGTGACTACTTTGCTATATTCAATGGATCTATTTGTTGATCAGCCTTTTTGTACTAAGAAAATCATTAATTTTATTTAAAAATTCAGTTTCATACAAACACTATTAATATAAAATTTCAATACATTATAAGGGAAAATGCAGGGTTTTTATGAAGATTGTAAAATGACATGGCTATGGTTTCTTATCCATCATTTGAGCAGGTTAAAGAATGTGGACGCAAGTTTAAAGTTCATCTGTTTTCCCAATAGCAGGTTATTTCTCTTATGGGTTTTGATTTTTAGTCCTTAAAGGATGAAGAAATGTGATAATAAAAGATCTAACACTGGAAAAGAAACCTTGTCCTTTGTTTTGCTTTTCTGGTCTGTGAAATGTGGATAGCTGTGCCATCTTAGTGGAGTTCTGAGGACTAAATTATCTAAAGAGCATAGGCAGAGCCCTCAGGGCTCCATCTGCCAACGGCACAGTGTTCGCTATGCACCAAGCCCTGTGCCAGCTACTTAGTCTACATATCATTTCATCTGCTTCTCATCAAACTCCACGCATTATTATTGCTATTAATTTTATAGGCATCTCTGAGTCCTAAGGAGATTCAGTCATTTGCTTCAAGCGACAGATACGGTAAGTGGTGAAATCAGGCTTTCTGCTCAGGCATTCTGGCTGGATTCCATTACATCATTTCCCTAACTAACACCTGCCGAGAATGGTCTGCAAACATTCAAGAATCCCACAAGCTAATTAGCACAATAATGTTTGATGTATTGTAAACTGCTGTACAAATATTAAACACTCAGTGTCATGCATAGAACAGAGATTGGCGTGGTCATTTTATGTTTTAAATTCCTGAGTTCCCCAGTTGGCACTTTCAGCGCTAAGCCATGCCTCAGCAAGGTGACACCACACTATTTGGAACTTCTAGTTGGCCATGGTCGTGGTGGTGCATGCCTTTAATCCCAGCACTCGGACTTAGCTTTATACTTACTTGAAACATATGCTTAATTTTATTATTTGCATAAGTTTGTGGCTTCTGAAATTTTAGGAGTGTACCCAGGCCCCAGTCAAACAGATTGACACACTGGGTAAGATCCTAAATTACTAGGAATACTGTGACGGGAAGGAAAACTTAGGCCATTCAGTGCTGTAACAGGCAGAACTACAAGAAACCAGTGAATGTGTTCAGGGTTTTTTCCTGATGAAGTGGGTGTGAAGGCCACAGAAATAAGAAACATACAGTGATGGGGAGTTGTGTTCATTTTCCTGTTTTGTGTGTGGGTTGATACTATGAAAACTCTTTTTTTTTTTAAATTTATTACTTCAAGTTACATCTCTATCACGTTCCTTCCCTCCACCCATCCTGGTCCCACCCTCACAACCCTCTCCCCCTTCCCCAACCTACCCTACTCCTACCTCTCTGGTGTGAGGTGCCCCTACACATCATCCCCCCGTTCAGAACAGCAGTCATATGAGGGCTAAGAGCTTCCTCTTGCACTGGGGGGCTCATGGCAACTCCACTAGGGCAAAGTGTCTCACTAACAGGTAACAAGGTCTATGTTCCTGTTCTTTTTAGTCTGTTGGTTGTAGGATAGTTATCCTGTACCATATGGCTAAAATCCAGTTATACATGAATAGATGCCATGTGCATCTTGATACTATGAAAATTTTTAGTTACAGACTTACAAAATATTCCTGTGTGCTGAAGGGGCAACATTTTGAATATGGATATCTGCTTGTTAAAATTTTACCTCCAGCCACACACATGATAATTAAACAAAAGCTTCTGAGTATGAGCAGAGTCACATGTGGGGTTGTGGTACTTGTGGAATCCACCTTGTAGAGCAGCAGCAGAGTCAACAAATATGGAAATCAAGTGACAAAGTATCTAGGATATATGCTTAATGAATAGTAACAGTGATTGGTATTATTTCAGCAACTTTTCTACTTGCTCAGACAATTGCCCAGCATTTCTGAAAGTAACCCAGATACATCTTAGGTGTTCTTCGAAGATGTCTTCTCAGTATGACTTCATGGTCTCCCATCTCCTCCTCTTCTGATGTGAAACCTGATTGCAGAACCTTCAAAGCCAGCTAGAATGTAGCAGTACTCTCTGCACTGCTGCCTCAACATTTCAGTGTTTGCTCTGAAGTGCAGCTCCGTCTCAGGATTCCATGTGGAATAAAGAGCAGTTTTGTTGGTCTTTATTCTCCTGTAAGTCTTATGATCAATACAGGTATATCATCCTCCTCACTCTCCTTCAAGTCGTAGCATGACTTCCAGTTCTTTGGCAAATGATAAAATACTTAATGATTGTAGGTGATCTGTAAAGAAAAAATGTTAGTGAATTCTTGGGCATTAGTTGAAAAATAGCACCAACTGATGAATTTCTTGGATATTTCAAAGTTTTAGATTTAAAGAGAGAAATTGCTATACCCCACATTTTGTCCAATTAGTATCAATGGTCTCAATTTCAATCTATAAAGAATGCATTATGCTAAGTTATTCAGAGAACAGTAACGGTGAAGATACCAACCCGTGAGTGACTTAACAGACAAATGTTTGCTTATGACTTTGTATTCTTTTTCTCCAACATTTAATTGATTGATTGATTGATTAATTAATTAATTTATTTATTCAAGTTACATCTTGACCACAGCTCCCTTCCTCCTCCCATCCTGGAAGTACCCTCCCACATTCTTCCCTCTCTCCTTCTTGAGTGAGGGGGGCTTCCACATATCAAGCCACTTTCATTAATTACTCACATGAGGGCTAAGAGCTTCCTCCTGCACTGAGTCCCCATATGGCAGTCCAGCTGGGGCAAAGTGTTCCACTAATAGGCTACAGAGTCCATGACAGACATTGCTGCCCTCTGCCCCCAACCACTTGCTAAGGGATCTGTATGAAGACCAATGACTTTATATTCTTTTGTTTTATTTCTTCAAGTTACATCTCAATCATAATTCCCTTCCTCCTCCCCCTTCTAGTCCTACCCTCCTACCCTTTCCCCCTCACCCTCCTATCTGTTGTTTTTTTTTTTTTACGTTTAAGGTATATCATTACTTCCCCCCCCATCAGCTCCCCCTTTTGGGACAATAAACTGCTCTTTTTCTTATAACAATAAATATAACACAAAACAATAAGAATAACTAGGCCACAATGTAAAAAAAATAGTTAAGTTACATTGGGTGTCATTTGTAGAAATAATTAAATTATTTAACCAGTATTTAGATTATTGTTAATTTGTTCAGCAGCCTTTAATCCTTATTCCACCATTATAAATGAGTACACACAGAGACCACATGGATCTTAACAAGCCTTCACCTGAGTTGTGCAATCCTAGCCATCTAAGCTAGTTCATAATTCTATTACCCAAATATGACCCCATACATACATACGTCCCATTGGACTGCCATTCTCCACGATATGCCAATGTTCCTGGCCATGTGGAATGAGGTTCTTTTTCTATCCCATGGCGTGTGTCTTCTTCCTCCTGCTGCTGGCTGGAATGCATTAGTCTTCTGTCTAAAGCTCAGGTTTCCAGTTCTAATCTAAGGAATTCCACCTTTCTCTGTCTTTGCCAATGTCAGGCCTTGGTATTTTATTTAACCAATCAGAGTCAACATAAGTAACAGACAGCAAAAAGGACCAATTAACATTTAGAATGCTTAACACTACCCCAACACCACAATTATGAAAATTATAAGGTATAACATACATTTCCAATACCCAGTCCATACATATTTGGCAACTGAAATTAATATTCTATTATCCAGCTATCTCAATGAGTTTAAAGTTCTAAACCTAACTCAGTTAGCATCCTAACTTGTATTACCAACTTAAAAATATTTTCTTAAACCTAGAACATCCTTTTAATTCCTTAACAACTTACAATTTAACTGTGAGACTATAACTATTTAGTCTTCAACCACATCAGAGACCTGAGGAGGATAAATATATCTGAGTAAATAGGAAGTGCAAAGCCAGCAACTTCCAAAACTAAGAAATGACAGACAGCTGGCTGCCTGGACAGTCCCCAATTTCTTATATATCTTAAGCCTTTTGGTATCTCTGACAGACATTAATTGTGGAGAAGGAATTATGAAGGACTTGCCTCCCCTGTTTTGGCAGAGCTAGGCTGTGGACTTACTTGTTTCCAAGTATTGTCCTCTTTGGACAGCATTCTGTCTACTGTTGAAGGAAGGGATTTTTTCTTGCCCAGTGACAAGCTTGTCACTAATGCAATCACCTCTAAATGGAGATTCTTCAATGCATATCCTCTGCTTGGAGTAGAATAAGGGGTGCTGTTAGGAGCTGACATGCTTCAATATCAAAAAAACCTTGTTAAGGTAATGTATGGAGAGACAATGGGAACTGCCCAGGCAGCCACTGGTATGTCATTTCTTAGTTTTGGAAGCTGCAGGCCCTGCACTTCCTATATAATCAGATATATTTATCCCTCTCAGGTCTCTGAGGTGGTTGAAGAATAGATAGCTAGAGCCTCATAGTTAAATTTTGAGTTGTTTAGGAATCAAGAGAGTGTCTGGATCTAAGAAGATGTTTTTTAAATTGTGATACAAGTTAGTATGAAAGATGAGTTAGATATAAAACTTTAAACTCACAGAGATGGTTAGATAGTAGAATGTTAAAGTAAGGTGCCAAATACATATGGACTGGATATTGGGAATGTATGCTAAGCCACTTAGGAAACCTGTTTGGGACCCAAATAAGAATGGAAAAATGGTTAAGCAAGTTGGTAGTAACATTTGATGTTCAGTCCTTTTGCGCTCAGCTATTTAAGTGTCCTAAGAAGTTTGTAGGCAGAGGCTGAATCAGGGTTTTACTGAAGTCCTGGCTGGAGCAGACTGTGGGCCTGAACAATCTTAGTTAGCCATTTTGAATTGTTCTGTTGTAGAGTTTTGAGGAAACAGCTATTGAGGAGTCTTCCTTCAAGGCTGGATTTACTGGGCTACTTGTCTTCTTTGGCATCTGGTTCCTTTTCTTCAGAGGTTTCAAGTGTCCAGTTGTCCCTGGACTCCTTAGATGGATGCTTTTAATCTCCTGGAAAAATAAGAACAGAGCCCTGTCCTAATAGTAACTCGGGCACTACTTTTTTTTTTGGACAGGTAATAACTTTCTTAGAGCAAATGGCTTTTTTTGACACTATAAAAAGTATTATCACAATGCAAGTTAGTATGAAAGCTGAGTTGGATATAGAACTTTAAACTCAAGGAGATGGTTAGATAGTAGAATATTAAAGTCAGGGGCCAAATACATATGGACTGGACACTGGGAATGTATACTAAGCCATATAACTCACATAATTGTTGCCCATTTATTTCTGTTGTTTTCTATTGTATTTATTGTTATAAGAGAAAGAACCTTTTAGAGAACTGAAAGGAGGAGCTGTTGGGGGGAAAAGATATACCTTAAACTTAAAAAAAAAGGGAAGAGGATGGGGGTTGAGGGGAAAGAGGGTGGGAGGGTGGGACTGGAGGGGGGAGTAGGGAGGGGATTGTGATTGAGATGTAACTTGAAGAAATAAAAAATAAATTATAAAAAAAGGAAAAAAATTGTGATGCAGTTTAGGATGGAAGCTGAGTTGGATATAGAACTTTAAACTCATGGAGATGGTTAGATAGTAGAATGTTAAAGTCAGTTGCCACATACATATGAACTGGAGATTGGGAATGTATGCTAAGTCTTATAATTCTCATAATTGTGGCCTAATTTTTAAAAAATTCTAAGTTCTTTAAAAAAAGTATTATCTTTCAATTGAGATTTAAAAAATCCTTCTGATATTTTGGAACTAAACATATCTTTAAGTGCATATATTTTGAGATAACAAAGGACAATTCACCTTGAATTTCAGCATGCCTTTTGCCAGTAGCTTTTAACCCTAAATCATTGCAAATCCTATGTGCCTGCCTCTGCCTTCCAAGTATTGTGATCAAAGGCATGTGCCTCCCAATTATTAGGATTAAAGGTGTGCACCACCATCCCTGGATCTAAGTTTTTCTCTGTTTGGAGCTTGCTCTGTGTCAGGCTGGCCTTGAACTTAGAGATCTGCATCTTTCTGTCTCCTGTTAGTGTGTTGGGATTAAAGGTGTATGACTCTCAAGTGATGGGATTAAAGGTGTGAACCATCACCACCTTGTTCATCATAACTCTGTAACTTAAAAGACAACTAACTTTATTTGTGATCCTCCTGTCTCTGCTGGAGTTAAAAGCATGGGCTAACACTGCCCTTCTCAAATATTTATCTAAGCTCCAAACTACTTCAGCTCTTAGAGGTTTAGAAAACCTGGTTAAAATGTAGTAACCCTTAGTTTACTTACAACATTTTAAACCTCTTACTGCCTTTTAATGGCAAACAATGAAAATTTCCTTTATATACAGGAAAAAAAACTTTTAAGCTGATATCCAAGAATGTGTAGCTATGTGGCAACCTGTAGTCTAAAATTATTAACCTGAAATTAAGATCTTTTTAGCCCAGTAAGGCAAGTATGCCTTGGATAAATTATCATTTGAAAATGTTGTATTTTATTTTTATTATATTTTTAAGATTAGTTTCCCTTTTTAAAAAATTAATTTGTTTTTTCAAGTTACCTCTAGAACATATTTTCCTCCCTCCTCCCCTCCTGGTCCATCCTTCCCTCCTTCCCTCCTTCCTACCTTCCCTCCCTCCCCCCCCCCCCCCAATTATTTCTCTTCTGGGTACTCTCCTTTTCCTTGGATGAGGTGGGCCCTCATATATCATTCTCCCTCAGTTTGTCAGTCATTTGAGGGCCAAGAGCTTCCTCTTGTAATAGGGCTTGATATGGCACACCATCTAGGGTCAGGTGTTCCACTAACCTGCAACAGATTCCAAAACTCACTGCTGGGTGGAGTTTTTCCTAGGATAGTTATGCTAGGTTCCTATCTGTTTGGGTCTGTGGGTTGTAGGATGGTGATACATAGTTAATGTCCACTTATAAGAGTGGACATAGCATGTTTATCTTTCTGGGACTGAGTCAGCTCAGGATGAGTTTTTCTAGATTCATCCATTTGGTTGAGAATTGCATAATTTCCTTATTTTGATAGCTGTGTAGAATTCCATTGTATTAATGTACTACAGTTGTTTTAATCCATTCTTCAGTTGAAGGACATTTGGGTTGTTTCCAGTTTCTGGCTATTCCAAATAAAGCTGCTATGAACATTCTTGACACAATGTCCCTGTGGTTTGGTGAAGATATTTTTGGATATGTCTAGGAGGTGTATGACTGGGTTTTGAGGTAGAACTATTCCCAATTTTCTAAGATATCTCCAGATTGGTTTCCAAAGTTGTTGTACAAGTTTGCACAACCACCAGCAATGGAGGAGTGTTCCTCTTTCTCCACATCCTCGCCAGCATGTGGTATCATTTGAGTTTTTGATCTTATCTATCATTGAGTTTTGATCTTCTGACAGATGTGAGATGGAATCTCAAGAGTCTTTTTGAGTTGCATTTTCCTGATGACCAAAGATGTTCAACATTTCTTCAAATGCCTCTGGGACTTTAGAAATTCCTCTTTTGTGAATTCTCAGTTTAGCTCTATACCCCAATTTTTGATGGGATTATTTGATTTTTTTTGGTGTTTTATTTCTTGAGTACTTTATATATTTTTGATATTAGCCCTCTGTCTGATGTTGGGTTGGTGAAGATCTTTCCCAAATGTAAGCTGCCATTTTGTTCTAAAGACAGTGTCCTTTGCCTTACAGAAGCTTTTCAATTTCATAAGGTACCATTTATTGACTTCTTGTTTTAGAGCCTGAGCTATTGATGTTCTGTTCAGGAAGTTGCTACCCATACCAATGAGTTCCAGGCTTTTCCCTACTTTCTCTTCTATTAATTTTAGTATGTCCAGATTTATGATGAAGTCTTTGATCCACTTAGACTTAAGTTTTGTGCAGGGTGATAAGTATGGGTCTATTTGCATTCTTCTACATGTTGACATCCTGTTTGACCAGGATCATTTGTTGAAGATGTTTTCCTTTTTTCCATTGTATGGTTTTGGCTTCTTTGTCAAAAAATGAAGTGACTTTAGGCTTAGGTATGTGGGTTTGTTTCTGGGTCTTTGATTCAATTCCATTGATCAACTGGTCTGTTTATTTGCTGGTACCATGCTTTTTTTTTTTTTTTTACTTTTTAAAATTTTCTTCTGTAGTACAGCTTGAAATCCAGGATGGTGATATCTCCAAATGTTCTGTTAATGCACATGATTGATTTTGCTTGGTTTTTCATTTTTCCAGATGAAATTGAGAATTTTTCTTTCAAGGTCTGTAAAGAATTGTATTGGTATTTTCATAGGAATTACATTGAGTCTGTATACTGCTTCTGGTAAGATGGTCATTTTTATTATGTTAATCCTACCTATCCATGAGCAAGGAAGATCTTTCCATCTCCTGATATCTTCTTCAGTTTCTTTCTTCAGAGACTTGAAGTTCTTATTGTACAGGTCTTTCACTTACTTGGTTAGAGTTACCCCCATATAATATAAAATAATTTTATATTATTTGTGGCTATTGTGAAGGATGTTGATTCCCTAATTTCTTTCTCAGTCCATTTATCTTTTGTGTAAAGAAGGGCTAGTGATTTTTTGAATTAATTTTGTTTCCAGGCATTTTGCTGAAGGAGTTTATCTACTGTATGAGTTCTCTGGTGGAATTTTTGGGGTCACTTATGTATAGTATCATATCATCTCCAAATAGGGATACTTTGACTTCTTCCTTTCCAATTTGTATCCCTTTGGTCTCTTTTAGTTGTCTTATTGCTCTAGCTAGAACTTCAAGTGCTATGATGAAGAGATATGGAGAGAGTGGGCAGCCTTGCCTTGTCCCTGATTTTAGAGGAAATGCCTTAAGTTTCTCTCCATTTAGTTTGATGTTGGCTATTGGCCTGTTGTAAATTGCCTTTATTATGTTTAAGTATGGTCCTTGTATACCTGATCTCTCCAAGACTTTTAGCATGAAGGGGTGCTTGGTTTTGTCAAATGCTTTTTCAGAGTCCAGTGAGATGATCATGTGATTTTTTTTTCTTTCAGCTGATTCATGTGTTGGATTACATTGATGGATTTTCATATGTTGAACCATGCCTACATCCTTGCGATGACGCCTACTTGATTATGGTGTATGATACTCTTGATATGATCTTGGATCCAGTTTGCAAGTATTTTATTGAGTATTTTTGGATCCAAGTTCATAAGGAAATTGGTCTGAAATTTTCCTTGATCATTGGGTTTTTGTGTGGTTTAGGTATCAGTGTGACTGTGTCTTCATAGAATGTGTTTGTCAGTGTTCCTTCTGTTTCTGTGTTGAGGAAGAGTTTGAAGAATATTGGTGTTGACTCTTCTTTGAAGGTCTGAAGAATTCTGTGCTGAAACCATCTGTGCCTGGCCTTTTTTTGGTTGGAAGGTTTCTAATGACTTCTGTTATTTCCTTAAGGGTTACAGGACTGTTTAATTTGTTTGCCTGTTCTTGATTTAAACTTGGTAAGTGGAATCTATCAAGGAAATTGTCCATTTCATTTAAGTTTTCCAATTTTGTGCAGTACAAGTTTTTGAAGTAGGACCTCATGATTCTTTGGATTTCCTCAATGTCTGTTGTTATTTCTGATTTTGTTGATTTGGGTATTTTCCCTATGCTTTTTAGTGAGGTTGGCTATGGGTTTATCTATTTTGTTGATTTTCTCAAAGAACCAACTCTTGGTTTTGTTGATTTTTTTTTGTATTGTTCTTTTCGTTTCTTAGTTATTGATTTCAGCTCTGAGTTTGATAATTTCCTGCTGTAAATTATCTCTTGGGGGTGTTAGCTTCTTTTTGTTCTAGCTCTTTCAGGTGTGCTTTTAGGTAGCTAGTATGGGAACTCTCCAATTTCTTTTTGAAGGCACTTGGTGCTATAAACTTTCCTCTTAGAACTGCTTTTAATGTGTTCCATAAGTTTGGGTATATTGTACTCTTGGATCTGGCTTTTTTTTTCCTGGTTGGGTGCACAAGTCCAAGTGGAGGCTTGATATCAGGCTGTCAGGTGGGGCTGCTGATCTGTGGCTGGAGCAGTGGGCTGAATCAACTTGTGGACTAGATCTGCTCTTGCTAGTATTCCTCTCCAGATGGATGATGAGCTGGCTGATCTCATGGTGGTGTTCCTGGGACCTGCTTGAGCTGTTTCAAGTGATGACCAGTCTCAGTGTTTGCCCCAGAAATTCAGACAATGTTTGTGTTTCACAGTTGGCTGTAGGACTTCACATTCACTCCAGAGTTACTAATCTCATTCACCTACTACTCAGATACAATGCTCTATGGTCAATGCCATCTTGAATCTCATCTTCATATTCTTGTCCTCACAGCAGAGCTGGGACATGTTAATTTTGGGAAGTTGTATCAAAATATTGGCCTCTTTTTCTTACAGTAACTCTGAGTAACTTGTAGCCTATAAACCAACAATTTCAGTAATATTAATTTAGCAATTAAAATATAAATTGTCTGAAACTGGAGGTAGAACCCAGGGCCTCCGGCATTCTAAGCAAGATTTGTACCAATGGACTTACATTCGAAGCACTATTACCCTACCATTATATTAGGCAACACATAATGATTTTCATCTTAATATGTTCATACATGTAGCTCTCTTGCCATTATCTAATCTGCTTGACTCCTCATTTCCATCAAATAGTTCCTTTTCTGCATTACCTTCACCTAGTTCAATATAGATTGCCATACAAGACAATATAGGATGATACTGCATTTCTTCCTGTCACCTTCCTTTGCTCTCCCTCCTACTTTCCTTTATATCCTTTCCTTCCACCAACATATTTCACCCTTTTACTTTCATGTTCTGCATATAATCTTCCTTAATGAATGGTGATACAAACCAGCTGATGGTAAATAATGTAATTTTAGAATATTTTTATTCAGCAAAGAATAGAAAAAGTCATCTGAATTGGCTTACATGCCATGTATTTACATAAGAATTTACTTCAGAGTAAATTATATATATGAAACTACATTATTTCATCATGTTTATATAGGGGTACTTTACACTGTACAGGCTTAAGTCTTTGAAACCCAGGATATTTAAGTTTATACACAAAGTCCAAAGTTTTTATTCCAGTAAGCAGTGAATCTTCTACTACCAAGCTGTAGTGTTACTTTTCACACTAAGAGGACTCATGTAGAGTCCCTTTATTATTATTTTTATGATAGGAAATAATATTGTCATATTCAGCTTTTGGCTTAGTCAACTTCTAGATAGATTTTCATTTTGAGCTTACCTAATGTTTTCTGCAGAAGACTTTTTCTGACCCATTAATTTATAACAGTCATCCTAATGTACAGCACTGATCTCTTTTTATTTTCCCTCATTACACATATCATTTTTATATATAAATTCAAGGCTTACTCTTTTCTGTGAGTACTATTTGGAACATCACTATCACAGGTAACAATATAAAATTTCAGATAAGACACAAGAAAATAATGGGGTGAAGATATTGGAGAACAAGGAAAAGACAGGCAAGTCCCAGAAGACATGTCTTCATTTGTAAGAAGGGATCAGAACAGGATATGTTTCTTGTTTTCATGGCTTTATCTGAATTAGGCTAAAGTCAGCAATGTACGCAATGGTCTAAACAAGAGAATGCAGTCTATCTGGTCTGATGAACGGAGAATACACTTGGATGAAAGCAGCCATGAAAAAAAGTAGGTGTTCCAGGGATGGAGAGAAGCAGAGTGGAAACCAGAAATTCTGTGTAAAAGTACTGATTTACTATGTGACTGATGCCTTGTCCATCAAGTGCAAAGGAGGCCCAAAGTTTCCTTTCAAAAGTAATGAACAGCTACTCAAAAGCCAAAATTTACATATTGGATGAAACTAGTTCAATTTCTATACGAAATATTATACTCGGAGGTATATGACAACATCTAGAACTTATGCAACATAATTTTGGTATATAATACAAAATTACTCATTCTTTGGAGGCTCAGTTTCAAAAGAAAAAGGAATTCCATTGATTTAGATGTACTGTAGGATGATACAGACTTTTAAACATCAACATCTACTAGGATTATATTCACAAATCCAAGAACACAAGATAATAATACATGGAAATACAGACACCAATTAGGAAAACAAGTGGACAGTTGATGACAATTTTATAAATGAAATAGCATAAGAAACAATAGAGTTTCTTGACTAGGTTTTACAGGAGGATGGAGTTAACAATTAATCAGGGTGCTAAATGACAAGTAACAGAATACTAGTATTTTAAAAATGAAGAGAGGTGTAAGGATTTGTCATCTGACAAAAGAACCAACAAAACAAAATATGGTGTATTCAAGGTAAAAAGAAATCTTGAGGACACCAGACCCCAGAGCATAATTACCTTTCATATAAAACAGATTAAAGTGAATTATGATAAAAGGAATAACAGCAGTGAAAGTTTATTTGTGCTGTAAGAGATAAGATTAATATGGTAAGAACATGGGGAATAGAAAGATATGCTCATGCTGCAGGTCTGAGTTAAATACTAAATGTGTATTTGGTAAGGCAGTAGATATATATACTTAGATATATATCTAGTATATATAGTAGATATATATATACTTAGAAGTAGTACACTACATTACTGGTAAATTTAATTTTGATATGAAAAGAAAGCAAACTCTGTTTGAGTTCTTTTCTTATCATTTCCTTCCTTCTGCTGCCCACAATGTATGACCTCAAGTGGACAGATGCTCAATGAATTCTACTAGATTTGTATTCTGTATATTTTTCAGCTCTATTGGTCTAGTGCAAATGAGTAGACAATGACTAAATTATTTAAAAATACATAGAAGAATTAAATGAAAAATTCCTGATCATGAGCTTCATGAGCTAATGAATTTGAATATTATATATAGATTATACAATTTAGATGGTACAATAAATGGACAAACTTTGTATTTTGGAACTTAGGTTTCTCTATACAATACCAAGTGTATATTGTAAATCAAGAACTTAGAGTATATAGTCTCAAAGAATATATAGAAGTCATTATCTATAAGTATTATAAAGTAAATACTATTCTTCTCACCCCCTACTTTAATTGGCCAGCAGAAACTAAACAATACAAAGTATAAGATTACATGAACAGTCAGTTTATCATTATGAAACAATTCTATAGTACCTATAAATTGAGATGAAATACTATTTAGTAATTTACAGGACAATTACAACCTTTCAGATCTGGAGGAACTAAGAAAGAAAACAGTGTAATCAGTTCCAGATGAGATCTGGAACCCTAGAAGAAGGGTAAATTAATAGGGCCTTTAGAGTGGGGGCTGGCAAGCTCTATTATTCCCAGCAACAGAAGTGCTTTTCATTGGATGAATCACTGGATGCCAGTACTCAGAAACAAGGGAGTTATTGGGCTAGCCTCACAGAAATGGAGCAAGTCACAGAAGCATGGCAAGTAGAATAGAGTTTAGGCGGCAAGAAACTAGAAATTAAACAAATATTGATGACCACACCATGTGCTGGTGACCTGTAGGCTCATGTTCTTTTTCACTTGTCACATTGGCTCTGCAGTAAGACATGGGAATTTTAATAGCAACCACAAATTCCATTATGGTTTGCAACTTGGAAAAATGACCACTTTCATCTCCTTTGTAGTGGTCAGAGGTCATCATGTTGCTTCAGAGCTAAGATGAGGAGAGTAGAAGGTGGGAATGAAGCACCAACACTTAGTTTAGTTCTTGGATCATTAGCTCAGACACCTGCAACCATTTTTTCACATTCAACACATACTTGTCCCTAGGTTAGCGAACTCTTAGGACCTTTGTATAAATGCAACTAGGTTACTAATTAAATAGTAAGGCTCATTGATGGATGGTTACACTTTAATGTGACATTTTAGAGGATAGAAAAGACAGGACCAAGATAATTTTCCTCCAGATAGTTAAATGTAAAACAGATAAGGAAAGGACTAGGGTTCAGCATCTGACTTCAATTATTTCCAGCCCAGCAGGTCTTTTAGTATGTCCTTTAGAACTGCCAGCATTATTCAACTGCTTAGGACACAGTAGACATATTTTCTTATCCAGGAAATGTAGTTGAAGAGGTAGAACAAATGGAATATTTCTTTCTAAGGGGTAATTAAAGAAATTAATGAGTTTCACTGAGTCTCTAACTGTGGCATTAAAAAAAACACCAGAGATAATAGTAGTGGGTACCTGTAATGATGCTGTGAGATTTAATGGGAGCAAAGGACACACAGCACTTATAACAGCACCTGTAAAACAACATGCACTTAGAAAGTGCTGGCCACCATAATTATCGGGTTTTTCTTTGGCCTTGTTTTTTTTTTTTTTAATAGAAAGCATGTCAATTTTAATAGACTACTGATGTAACAGCAATGACAGTCAAACACACATTAAACACAGGGAAAATATACTAACAGTCTTGGAGATTTGTATTCTCCTTTTGTAACAAGTACTTAAAAATCACTTTTCCTTAACGGCAAAAATAAAGGCATTTATTTCTGCTTAGTATATCTCATCCACAGGACCCCACCTGGATGTTTGTGCATGCTCAGAAGAATTGTGCCAAAAGAACTACATCACTAACCATCAATTTTGTTTCTGTACAGCCCTATGTGTACCAAAAAAATATTTTACCAAGGACCCTGCAGAGACCAGATGAATATACTGTACATCTGTAATGAAAGGGGATTCAGCAGGAGAGCTCATAGAATTGGGCGGGGCAGCCGAATGATGGCTGTGTGTATGATGGTCAGTCTAGTAGCTGTTATGAAGCTGGATGCCTGAGCTGTCTTACTCTGGCAGTCAAGGCCTGGAAAATTCTTAGAGTTGCTGATATTCTGTCCATGTTGGAAGGCCAGAGGATGTCTCTTGATGACCTGGGCAGTAGCAACTACACTCATAGGAGTAGGCACACTCAGCAGCAAGAAGAAAACACTTGTAGGGAGGAGACCAAATGGTGCCTATGCTCATCAGTGAGGTACATGAATATGCTCTCACTTGTGTGGATACTGCCACCGGCCTCTTATAATGACAGCCAGGTGCAATCATACTTCCTCCTAACTTGTAAACCCACGGAGGCTAGATTTTTTTAAAAATGGGTTATTAAAAAAAAAAGTTAAACTGTTTACATAACAAAGGCATTCTGCAAGGGCAGGGTACTCCCACTGGTTTTTAAATAAAAATGCCGGTGCCACGGATGGGATACCTGCTTTAATTTGTTGGCCAAGGAGTGACCTGAGGCATCACAAACTGTAAAGTTACTGTCACTGTTACTGGTTCTATGCCAGACTAGATAGATGGTAAGACCTTAGTGCCGAAGAGCCCACAGCCACTGGTGAAGCTGCTAAGTGAGGGCTGCTGTGGCAGAGGAGTGCAATGCTCCTAGAATCTCCATGGTCCTAGAAGCAATCCTAATACAACCGTTGGTTTCCCTAGCTGGACTTTGGTAGAATCATTATTTTCTGGGGCATTGGACATTTGCTTGTGAGTTCTTTCATGCCTTTGAAGATGACTGTTATGACTGAAGGCTTTGCCACACTGTTTACATCTGTAGGGCTTTTCTCCAGTGTGAGTTGTTTCATGCCTCGGAAGTTGACCATGACACACAAAGGCTTTACCACATTCTTTATATACAAAGGGCCTGTCTCCAGTAGGATTTTTTCATGTAACTGTAGGTTACTGTAACATCCAAAAACTTTGCCACATTCTGTCCACACAAAGAGTCTGTCTCCAGTATGAATTTTTTCATGTAACTCAAGATTATTGTAGCATTCAAATGATCTGCCACACTGCATCTAAAGTGTCTGTCTTCAGTGTGAGTCTGTTCATGTCTCTCTTGATGAGTGTTAAGTCTAAAACCTCTACCACACTGTTTACATACATAAGGTTTTTCTCCAGTATGAATTTTTTTTTCATGTACGTGAAGATCACTGTGACGTCTAAAGGCTTTACCACAGTGTTTACATTCATGATGTTTTTCTCCAGTATGAATTTCCTGATGTACCTGCAAGGCACCAGGAAATATACACACTTTCCCACATCGTTTACATTCATAGGGTTTTTCTCCAGTATGAATTCTTTCATGTAAGTGAAGATAACTGTGGTATCTGAAGGCTTTCCTGCATTGTTTGCACTTATATGTTTTTTTTCCCTCAGGATGAATTCTTTCATGTCTTCAAAGTGAACTGTAAGAAGAACTCAGAGCTTTACCACACTGATTACATTCATAACATTTTCCTATGGTGTGAGTTCCTCCAGGTATGCAGAGTGAACTAATGTTTACAGAGGCCTTTCCACTTTCCTTGTATTGATGTGGGTTTTTTCTACTAGGAGTTTCCTGATGCATTCCCAAAATGGAATTTTGGAAAACCAAAATATTTTAAACATACCACACACTCACAGGGTACATTCACAATGTGAGTTCTCATGCACTGTTGAAAGGTTATCAGAGAATCAGAGTTACACTGCTTGGCTACATATTTCTCATGCTCGTGTGGATTATACTGAGAGTGAGATGTATGCCTACTAGAGGGTAAATGGCACGAGGGAGCCTTTCCCCGCACACTGTGATCACTTGGTGTCAGTCCAGTGCAACTTTTCATGCTCATACTGAGATTTGGTTTCCAAGTTAAGTTTTCCCCATCTTGATTACCACCTTCATCCTCACAGAATGTCTGAAACGCGTAACTGAGATTTCTCCCAGGATTTTTGTGACCACCTTCCAGGTTCTGATTTTCCCGTTTGTGTCCAACTGCAGTGAGGTTCCTGCAGGTCTCCAGTATCATGTCTCCGTACAGACTCCTCTGGGAAGGATCCAGCAAAACTCACTCTTCCAGGGTGAAATGTACAGCCGCATCTTCAGAGCTCACCGACCGAGGCCTTATCAGATTTGAAAACTGCTGCGGAAATTCATAGAATTTCAAGGAAGGTAGAATAGGGGAACAGCCTATGGTGCGGCCACAGAGCTTGTCAGTGCTCCTCACAGCTTCCTGCAGCAGCAGCCACAGAGGAGGGCAGCACACCCGCCACTCCTCCCTCTCTCTCTTTGGCCTTTTTTTTTTTTTTAAATGTTTATGTATTGCTAGAAGTTACATGTCCTTTTTTTCTATGTTTATTTTTTACTTCAAGTTACATCTCCATCTCTGTCCTCTCCACTCCTCCCGGTCCCACCTTCTTCCCCCTCTCCCCTCCCTCCCACCTATCCTACTCCTCTGGAGTGGGTTGTCCCTACAAATCAGCCCCCCTCCTCAGTTCAACAGTTATATGAGGGCTAAGAACTTCCTCTTGCATTGGGGGCAACCACATCAGGGCAAAGTGCCCCACTAACAGCTAACAAGGTCTATGTTCATGTTACTTTTGGTGCATTGGTTGTAGTATAGTTATTCTGTACTATATGGTTAAAATCCAATTATAAGTGAATAGATGCCATGTGCATCCTTCTGAGTCTGGGTTAGCTTACTCAGGATGAGCTTCTCTAGTTCCATCCATTTGGCTGCCAATTGCATTATTTCTGTGTTTCTGATGGCTGAGTAGTATTCCATTGTGTAGATGTACCACAGCTTTTTTATCCATTCTCCGGGTTGGAGGACATCTGGGTTGTTTCCACTTTCTATCTATTACAAATAAGGCTGCTATGAACATAAAGGAGATGTCCTTGTGGTTTGGTGATGAATCAGTTGGATGTATACCCAGAGGTGGTATGACTGGGTCTTGAGGTAGAGCTATTCCAAGTTTTCTAAGATATTACCACACTGACCTCCATAGTGGTTTCACAAGTTTGCACTCCCACCAGCAATGAAGGAGTGTTCCCCTTTCTCCACAGCCTCGCCTCTATGTGCTGTCATTTGAGTTTTTGATCTTAGCCATTCTGACAGGTGTGAGATGGAATCTGAGTTGTCTTGAGTTGCATTTCTCTGATGATTAAGGATGTAGAACATTTCTTCAAGTGTCTCTCCATCATTAGAGATTCCTTCTTTGTGAATTCTCAGATTACCTCTGTTCCTCATTTTTTGATTGGATTATTTGGTTCTCCATCACAGGCCCCTCCCTCCACCCCTCCTGGCCCCACCTTCCCACCCTCTCCCCCTTCTCCTGGAACTCATAATTCTTTTTCTGAATAATTAGACCACAATTATGAAAATTATAAGGTGTAACATGCATTCTCAATGTCCAGCCCATACATATTTGGCAACTGATATTAATATTCTATTATCCATCTATTTCAATGAGTTTAAAGTTCTATAACTAACTCATTTTCCATCCTAACTTGTATTACCAACATAAAAACCTAGAACATCCTTTTAATTCTTAAACAACTTAAAATTTAACTGTGAGACTATAGTCTTCAAGTACATCAGACACCTGAGAAGGATAAATATATCTGATTATACAGAAAGTGTAAGAGACAACAGCTTCCAAAACTAAAAAATGGCAGAAAACTGGCTGCCAGGACAGTCCCCAATTTCTCTCCATACAGTAGAGCGTCTATCTTCAGCCTCTTGTCTTTGGCCTTATTTTAACGCTACTGTCAATCTATATTTTTTATGTTGTTTGAAGTCTGGGTTAGCAACAAAAGTCTGGAGGAACAAAACTTATTAATTTTATCAAAGGATGGTATGTTAGATTCCATCAGCAGCCATAAACATCACCACAAAGTGAATGGGACTAAAACCACAGGAATCAATGTTTTCCTTCTTTTGGTAAGCAAAGTACCAAATCCTTGTGCCTGTAGGGATAGTTCTTTCCTCTAAAGGAAGGAGAATCTATGCCTCTTTTCCTCCTTTTGGCAATTTCTGGAAATCCCTGGTTGTTCTTGGCCTGCAGGGGTACTAACCTCTGTTTTTGTAACACTTTCTCTTGTTTCTTCTTATTTTCTTCATCACATAAATGTGTATACTGTTGATGTGAAGATCTAGCTGGTTAATACAAAATTATATCATATGGAGACCTATCAATTACATCTGTGAAGATTGTTCAAAGAAAGGTCACACTCATGCATTCTGGACATGTATGTTTCTTTTGGAGATCATCTACTCAACTTATATATGTGCACCTGAGCCAAGTAAGTCCAATCAGGGCCATGAATCAAATATTTCTTAAAAGAAATGAATTTTGAGACAGAATTTTGTTATGTGGCATAGAATGTACTGTCTGAAATTTGCAACCTTCCTGCCTCATTCTCTCAAATGCTGGGTTTAAAGTTCTCTAATACATGGAGAAGGACATTTATTTTATTATGCTGGAGATAAAATTCAGGGCCTTTGATATGTTAACAAAGTTCTCTACCACTGAGCTATATAGGCTAGCCTGTGCCAAGAACATGTTACAGAAAGAATTCATACATAAATCAAGACAGCAGTGAGATAAGTCAGGCTAAATAATGAATCAACAGAGAATAAAAGAAAAGAAGATGCATACACACACACACAACACACAGCACGCACACACGCACACACACACACACACACACACACACACACACACAGAGAGAGAGAGAGAGAGAGAGAGAGAGAGAGAGAGAGAGAGAGAAGAGCGCAAAGTTCAACAACCAGGATCTTGATTCCATCAAACCCTAAGGAAATTATGCCTATTATTTTTTATTACCATGAGACAGATAAATATATATGAATATATGTGTATTGTATATATTTATGTGTTTGTGAATGTATTTTACCAAGTCTTGTTTAAGGTGACTTTCTGTCATACACACCTGAAAGAGTCCTGAATCATACAACTAAAAATTCTAACAGATGTAATTCCTTCCTCTATCATATCTTCATAGGAAAGGGAAATGGGGGTACTAGGAAAGGGCTCTATGATTCATTGTTCCCTCATTGAAATTGGTTTTATAGAAGACTTTTGGCCCCCATCACACCATAGTGAAATTGCTGGCCTACCTGTCTTCCCTCTAGAATGCTCAAAATCTGAGATACTGTATAGCATTCTTTTTACCGTATTTTACTTTTTGTAAATTTAAGTACTCCTATGAGATAAATTATATTATCCTCATTTATAGGTAAGAAAATGAAGCTCAAAAGTGGATCTTGCCAAATGCTTTACAATTAGTGAGTACTTATGTTAGGCAATCAATGTCATCTTCACTGCGGTATCCCAGAGGATATCAGAAACTTGGCACACAGAAGATCAAGGGTTCTCAAAGTGTATTCCTTAGTGATCAACATTAGCATCATCAGTGAGTTCCATTAGGGACACAAATGGTCAATCTCTATTGCAAACACTGAATTTGAAACTCTGAAGGTAGGGCTCTGCTCACCGGATGAGTCTGGTTTAATAAAATTTGAGGGTCACTGACTTGAAAAACAATGAAGATATTGAACACAAAGACAGAAACTCTCTCTCTCTCTCTCTCTCTCTCTCTGTGTGTGTGTGTGTGTGTGTGTAATGTGATTTTTTTTTTTTAGCACTAGAGTAGCAGAGAATATCTAAACCTTTTCTTCTCCTTTGTGTGAGCTCAGCTGTTCCTAAGAGGTACTCTTGGTACTGAGAGTTTAGGACTCACTTCTAGCACTTGTAATATAAGCTCAGACATGAAGAAAACAGCAGCTTTCTATCTTTCAGAATATATAGAATTTCAACCGCATCTTGCACTCATGGCCCCGAGTGTTGTTACTGGTGTTTCTCAGCGTGCCCTTAAAGTACCAACTTGCCAGGAAAAAAAAAAAAATCTTTTCACACCATTTAGCCCATTGCTTACCTAATGGGACATATAATGTGATGAAATTGCCACCTGGTGGTTGAGATGTGGGACCGCTCCCAGGAGCATAATTACACAGACTGTTATTTAATATTTTGACTGTACCTACTCCAACGGCATGCTTGTTGAGTTAGTTAATGTTATGACAAGCTATTGATTGGAACTGAGATTTTTGACACATTTAAAATGCCAGAAATATGAGTTACTAGATTTTGGAGGAAAAGCCAGCCACTTGACTTTAGAGAAATATTTATTTTAGATGCAGGAACATAACAAAATAAAATGTTATTTTTTAATTTATTTTTTATTTCTTTTTTTTCCTTTATTTTTTATTTCTTCAAGTTACATCTCCATCGCAGTCCCCTCCCTATTCCCCCCCCCAGTCCCACCCTCCCACCC